>CAUYRT010063651.1:0-26592 GCA_963574885.1 Lepilemur ruficaudatus | reverse complement strand
TCAATTGGCCAACTAAAAATACAGAAAAAATTAGCCGGGCATGGTGGCACATGCCTGTAGTCCCAGCTACTTGGGAGGCTGAGGCAGAAGGATTGCTTGAGCCCAGGAGTTTGAGGTTGCTGTGAGCTAGGCTGACACCACGGCACTGTAGCCCAGGCAACAGAGTGAGACTCTGTCCCCAAAAAAAAAAAATTTTCCTTTCTCTTCTCTTCTTATTTTCTGCCCTTTTCTTTGTCTCCCTGGATTCATGTTTGTTTTCCTTGGTCTCTCTCCCTCCACTAAAAAGTATTGTCTACACTAGAGCTACCCAATAAAACGTTCTGCAGTGTCGGAAATGTTTTATATCTGTACTGTGGAATATGGTAGCCATATGTATCTGCTGAGCACATGAAAAGGGGCTAGTGAGAAGTGTATTTTTCATTTTAGTTCATTTTAATTTAAATGTAGACAGCCACATATGGCAAGTGGCTACCATATTAGACAGCATAGGTCTAAAAAGTTCAAGGGACCCCTGAAATTCACCAAGATACCAGTGAAGCAAGCAGGCCCTTGGTCCCACTGATTGTCAAAAGGGACATGGAGGCCAGGCGCGGTGGCTCACGCCTGTAATCCTAGCACTCTGGGAGGCCAAGGCAGCAGGATCGCTTGAGGTCAGGAGGTCAAAGACCAGCCTGAGCAAGAGCGAGACACCGTCTCTACTAAAAAAAAAAAAAAAAATAGAAAAAAATTAATTGGCTAACTAAAATATATAGAAAAAATTAGCCGGGCATGGTAGCACATGCCTATAGTCCCAGCTACCTGGGAGGCTGAGGCAGAAGGATTACTTGAGCCCAGGAGTTTGAGGCTGCTGTCAGCTAGGCTGATGCCACGGCACTCTAGCCTGGGCAACACAGTGAGACTGTGTCTCAAAAAAACAAAACAAAAAAAAAAGAGACATGGAGTGACGTTCTGCTGAAGATGGTGATCAGAGAAAGAATTCCTTGAGGAGTTCACACATGCACCTCTGTATTCAAGGGTTGAGAAAACCCTAGGCTATGTCTGGCCATCTCTACAATGATTTCAGTAAAAGGGTAGTAACCTTGCCAAGCCCACATCATTTTTTTAATGAGCCAGTGTCTGGAAAGCCAACATCGTTGGCAGATATTTTGTAAAACTGCAAAATATAATTGTTCTAAACTGGCAGGAATACGAAAATATCATTGGGGGACATCTCATTCCTATGTTTGTATGTAGCATACACAAATTAAGAGTAAAAACTACTCTGTGATGTCTCTTTTCTCATATTAAACATGAAGCAATTTATGCTTTGGCTGGTGCTAGAATATCTGCTCCATTTAAGAAGTTTATTATTCTAAGAAGAATAGCGAGGGGCTAGATTGTAGAAGTGCTTTAGCAATAGAGTCACTTAATCTCCTGTTTGTGTTATAAATAGTGCACCCTGCTTACACACGTGTACATTGTGGGTGACAGACATGAAAAAGGGATTGAGATTCGAGCTGCTGTGTGTCAGGAAGGGAAAGTGTGGCTTAGGGGAAAATATTTTATTTTCCAAATGTGAGGATTAAAACTGAAGCTGCTGCCGTCTCTCAGTGGGATGTTTTATGTGGAATAGCAGTTGTCTGGGTTTGTGGTTTGGGTTTTATAAGAAATAAGAGCTTGCTGAGTTTTTGAGTGAGTGAATTAAGCTTAAAATGGTGAGATACTTTCTAACCGTGACTGTGAACTTGGGACAGGGATAGGGGGTGGCTTCCACGGGAGAGCTCGGCCACAGAGTGGTCCTCCTGCATCGCTGAGGCCTCTTCTGGAATGAACCAGACTCCACTGCAGAGGCAGGATCTGTGGAATGTGGTTGAGGAAAGAGCAACACATGGTGCTTGTGGTCTCCACGCAGTTCTTTGTGTGGGGGAAGAGGGCGCAGCCAGAGGGGGCCTAGTCCTCCAATATTGTTCATGATAACCTTCCTTTAAGCCAATGGACCAGAGGGAAATGGTTGTCTAACACAAAAGACCCCTGAGATTTTCAGAGTCTGAGTATATTTTTATGCCACAGACCACAAGAGAGTAAATGAGACTGTCTCTGACCTTGCGTGTGCTGACTTTAGGAATACCACATTGTGAAGAAGTCCACCCGCTCCTTAAGCACTACTCAGGTGGAATCTCCTTGGAGACTCATCCGGCCATCCGTCATCTCTATCATCGGGCTGTACAAAGAAAAAGGCAAGGTGAGCTCTTTTCTGCGCAGTGCTCTGTCCTCCAGGTGAACATGAGCACATACTTTTTGAAATCAAAAAATTTTTATTTTTGTTATTTTTTTGTTTTTACATGAAATAGAAAGTAACAGGTATAAAGAGAGAAAGAGATTGAGTGTACTCTGTATGGGTTCGAGTGGATTCCCTGGCGTTCTTTCCTGTAGGCCTCAGAGTGTGAGATGGTCACACCCTTTTTGCTCTTATGACGTACAGAGTCACCAGCTCCTGGCTGCTGGGGCAGAACTGAGGGAGGAATGAATGGCCACCACCTCTTAAGTCTACGGAAAGAAAAGCAGACCCTGCAGCTTCAGGGAATTCTCTGTTACCCTTTTGAATGAATTTCATGGCATTACCATCGTTATATATGAATGACTTGATATTATACAAATATCAAATATCAAAATGTACATTTTGATGTTATACAAAATGGAAAGACTGAAACAAAAATAAATGTTGCTACTGCATAGTGGGAAATGACTCTCATGAGCTATTTAGTTGATCTGTGTGAAAAATTCCCATTCGTGGAGGTCAAGATTGTCAAATATTGGGAATTTTATATGTTTTAACCTAAAACTTTCTCCGTTTAACATACTGCGTGGCTAGTATAACAAACAGGTCTGAGACGGGGAAATGGGTCTGAGAAGAGAATGCAGAGTTGAATTTATAGCTGGTTGATTATTTTAACTGCAAGCCTGGTTGGGAAGGACACTTCAGTTAAATACTCTGATGGGAAGGATGCCCTCAGTTAAATGTGGCATGTCAGCCTGGACTCACGTCTGCTTTGGATGTAGGGCCTTGGCTTTAGCATTGCTGGAGGTCGAGACTGCATTCGGGGACAGATGGGAATTTTTGTCAAGACCATTTTCCCAAACGGATCAGCTGCAGAGGATGGAAGACTTAAAGAAGGTAGGAGAAAGCCTCTTGGTTATCCTCAGTAACAGTGAGCTCTGATTCCATGAGAATCTGCCCTTTGACAAGATGTGAAGCAAATGGCACAGCAGCTAGGGCCATGGGCTTGGGAGTCCAGTAGACCCGGGCTGAACCCCACACTTACACATCAGGACCGTGGATGTAACTTTCCTCGGTTGTAAACTTTGAATAGTAATACCTACCTTGAATAGTGGTTATGAGGATTAAATGACATAGCAAGTGGAAAGTGGGTTAGTGTTTTCACTGATGTTTTTAAGTGTCTATCTTGTGCACTTGGTCCTTGAAAATTCTTGAGAGTTTGCAGTCCATTCTTGCCTCAGGGCTGGTATGGAAGCCCTCATCACTAGTAGGTATTTGATATCTTACAGTTGAAATTAATCACCACGTAGTTTGGTTCCTAAATGAAATCTTTATAATACATTCTCCATAGCACCTGCCACATGTAAATATACATGACAATTGCTTCTGGACACATATTAAAGCAATATTGAGGGGCCAAGTTCTCCCTCGCAAATAAAATTTTTTTAATGTTTAAATACGTCTTACAATTTTTAGTGCTTTAAACATTTCCAAAACATTTCCATTTATTTACATTATTTCATTAACTGCCTTACCAACCTATCAAATAGGCACTTTGGAATGACCGTTTTACAAATGAGAAAAGTGACTCTCAGAAATGTGTTAAATGGCTAGAAACTTGTCCCACCCTTAGTAAATAGCAGAAACGAAATTTAAACCCAGCTTTCTGATCTCAAGTTCGGTTCGCTTCCCACCTTACTACTGCTGCCTGTTTAAATACAAGATTGGTGACTCAGAACTCTTTCTTCCTTCTTGAACATATGATATTTGAGAAAATAAAACTTGAATAGGCCAAAGTTTCTTTTATGTACAGGCACAGTAGCTGCTTTTAATACAGAGAGACTCTTCTTAAGTATATATTTGCGTATCTGTAGATTTACTGTGTAATATTTATCTGGATTAGAATTATATTTTTATAAAGTAAAATTACCAACAAGTTCTAAACATATTTTAAACAGCATTCACCAAAGCATGAATCCTGATTTTTCCCCCTCCCTTAGTAATACACCTCCTTCATGAAATAATTAAATTAGAATATTTCTAGTTATCTTCAAAAATGCTGACTGTTCAATTCAGTTGACCCAAACTGTAGGTGCTGTTGTGTTATACTAGTTTGATTTTCTTTGAAACTGATATAAGCAAATTGGAGTCTCCTTTTTCTTAGGCAGAGCAACCACAGAATCCTGTATGCTAATGACAAGACGTGACCAGGCTTAATGCTTGCATGGCGGAATATTTATTTCTCTCTTAGAGGAAGGGTTCACTCCCAGGTGGTATTTGTGTCAAGTTTCAGAACAATATAAAATTTTAGCACAGCATTTTTATAATGGATGTGCCATGTGTTCACTTGATAGAAATTCATCCTGCAAGGCTGGTAAAATGGAGCAAAATGGGCGGGAAAAATCAATAGTTAAGAAAGGTTAATAGCACTTGATGTTCCTACATGCTGTTTTTTCATATGTGTTCATTTACAAGAAATGTAAGTCATTGGAATGGATTTTCAACCTATTGAGTGACATGTCTTTAAAAGAAAATCTTGTGTACATTTTAAGAGCATGAGTAATCACTTTAATGTTTGCTCCTTTTCCCATGTGGAAATAACCCAAAAACATAAACCTCCTCACCTGAATGAGTAATTGGTTATGGTGATTTTTAAACAGAAATTAGTTCTCTTATTTTATAACTTCTGTGATTGCATTAAAGAGAAGCCACATAACAAATGCATGGGGTATGGCTACATTTTTGTAACTTATCCACAGTATTCCTTTAGTCACATACCCAGTGTGCTCCTGGGATTGGCTGTCTATGAGAGGTGAAAATGTGCATTCTTGTGCTGCTTTGCACTTTTCTTATAGGTGTACAAAGTCCCTCTTCTGTACTGCACTGCTGTGCAAGTTTCATCTGTTCTCTCTGGGGCATCTTTGTGGTGTTTTTCGTGAACCATTATTCCAAAAAACAGCCCTTGTCACCAGAGCGTTAACCAGAAACGAGCTCTGATAAGTCAACAGGATGTCCAGGTTCTTTTATATTCCCAGCAGATGCTATCAACAGCTTGAAAGCTGACCTGGCTATACCTTCCTAGGATTGAAGATGATAAGATAGTGGGAAGGGGGAGGCACATGAGTGTGCATGCCACATGCCTTGCAATTAGACATTGCCCTGCAGTAATCTCTGAGATAGAGGCCTATGGTAACTTGCCAGCTTAATGACAGAGAACCTGGAACCACATGGATAAGACCAGGCATCTAGACTATCTCTGGAGGTGGGGCTGCCATTTCTCAATAATACCTTGGCAAGTTTTTTTTGTCTTCATCATTAAAACCATTTTCCATAAACCAGAGTGATTCTGTGGGCTTAGGGAGCCTGTCTTTCTGCAAATACAGGCGTGGCTTCTCAAATGTTGTGTGTTCATGCTTCATTGCCAGTGGGTTAAAGTTTTTAAACAATGACTAAGAGGAGTGCTTTGGAACTCGGCTTTTGCAGTTTGGTCTCTAAATGTGGGACATGTACTGTCAAACTTGGCAATAGCTAAAGAACAAGATTTTGGTGCTTCCCATCGTTGTTTTAATTGAAGATGGCAGTACAGAAGCACTGCAAACAAATATGCATTGTCATTAATTGTCCCATTTTGTGACATTCCTGGGAGCTAAGTGAATGAAAGTGGATTGGAACAATGAAAGTCACTTCGTAGAGTGGTAAATCAGGGACCATATGGTATCCCCTTCTAAGACTGAGCAGTTAGATTCCAGGAAATTAAAAGTTAATGTAATTCTCATATTTGATCACTAGGGGATGAAATCCTAGACGTGAATGGAATACCAATAAAGGGCTTGACGTTTCAAGAAGCCATTCATACCTTTAAGGTAACAGCGTTCTTATTGATCTCCTTTAGCCTCCTTGTCTTCCTCCCTTTATTTCCTTGTGGTCTGGGTTTGGTGAGCCTTTGTTCACCCTTTGATGTAAGGATGGTCTGAAAATTCCTGCTCACCTTCCTCCTCGTTTTCTTAGCAAATCCGGAGCGGATTATTTGTCTTAACGGTACGCACAAAGTTGCTGAGCCCCAGCCTCACGCCCTGCTCGACACCCACACACATGAGCAGATCCGGCTCCCCGAACTTCAACACCGGCAGGGGGGCCTCATCGGGTGGTTCCGACGAAGGCAGTTCTTCATCCCTGGGTCGGAAGGCCCCTGGGCCCAAGGACAGGATTGTCATGGAAGTAACACTCAACAAAGGTGATTCCAGCTGCTCCCCACTTAGGTTGCATTCTCCTGAATAACAATTTGGAACCTGTTCTTAGGTTAATTTTTTCTCATTTTTCTATGATTTGTTCCTTTGGAACAATCTACTATCAACAAGGTGGTGTTCTCTACGTGGACAATGGGATCAAACGTAGAGATTTTAGTTACTTTAGTTATTGTACTTAAGTTAAAGTGAAGGGAAGTTACCAATAGCACAGAGCTCTCTAAGCTCTTCCCAGATGAATCACCCTGCGTCAGAGACTCTTGTTAAAAAGGATCACTGATGAGCTTAAGTCTAGGGCTAATGCATAATTTTAAAGAACTAAAGATTACAGTCAAGAACACAGTTAATTCCAGTAACTGGAAGTCATGGGTGATCACCAAATCTTACTGCTTTTCATCTTTGTTTCCTTTTCTTCTCCACCTCCTGTAGAAATGTGATAAAAAAAATTAAATAACCAAGAGATCAGTTGCTAAAAAGAGAGGCAAAAGAAAACTTAAAGTTGTGTATCTGGAATAGAAACCGTACTTACACCTTGCCAATTTCCACAAGAAGATTTGAGGAGGTTCTGTAGACTAAGCAGAGTGGGCCTTTGGACACACCACAGTCCACAGTTAGCTCCTGGTTTAGCCATGCACTCGTTTCGTTAACAGAAATGGCAGTGTTGGCAAACAAAAGCAGGATTTATGTTCTGAGTCTGAGCCAGAAATAAATGGTTATTTGCCTGAATAAAAATCCAGTTTCAAATCAGTTATGCTTTTTTTCTGATTACTGTATAATTTTTGTTTTTGTTTTCTTTGAATGATGCCTCCGACAGAGCCAAGAGTTGGATTGGGCATTGGTGCCTGCAGCTTGGCCCTAGAAAACAGTCCTCCAGGCATCTACATTCACAGCCTGGCCCCGGGATCCGTGGCCAAGATGGAGAGCAACCTGAGGTCCGTTGCATACCTGGTAGTAGAGGGTTCTGGTGTGTTCGTGAATGTGTGAAAACACATGCATAAGATATCTGCTCTGTTACATTCCTTTGAAGGATGAAGCTTTGAATTATTTCCAGTAATATAGCCAAGACTACAATGAATAGCATCTCCAAAAATAAAAAGCTAATATAGATGCAATTTGGTTGAATGAGAGAACTCTGAACCTTATCTTCTCTACCTATTTTGTCCTATCTGGACTCAGAAGTTCAAGTTCAGAAACTTGTCAAAATGCAACTGTACATAGAGATCTATGATTATCTCAGTATTTTCTTTCGTTTTATATTAATGTGAAATTCATATGAAATATTGGCACTGCTCAGAATGGTTCAGAATCACTGGATGCAAAAGAGCCCTGAAATTTTCCCCTGAGTAGGAGGCCTTTCTGATTAAGTATTATCTCTTGAATTTTTTCTGTTGCTTTTATTCCTTTTTGAACGGTGATGTCTAGGTGCCTATTGTTTGAAATCACTGAGTATCTGGTTTCTTAATCCAGATAGTTGAGTTGTAGCATGAGTATTGTTTATTAAGAGATGTCTACGTGTTCTGCTACGTATTTAATGATTGTAGTTGGTTGGCGCCCACCTGAATGTCCCAAGAATGTACACGTGTCACACAAAGCACTCTGTCCAAACAGTATCACCTTTCTCCCCTGTAAGCTTCTAAGTCCTTTAGTGGTTGAGGAATTCTCAAAATGGCATTCGTTGAGGTTGCCATTTTTGGGCCCTGTTAATAGCTTATATTACATTTTCAGTTAATCATCAGAGTGAATTTCCATATGAAAAAAAATTTAGCAAATCATCCAAAGTACATTAAAGAAAATATACTTTTAGAACCCAAGGAAAAAAGTCCTTTAATGACATCCCAAGATGATGTTTCTTTCTTGAATGGTTCCATATGTCTGGAGCCTGCCAAATGAGCATTCTTCAAACCCCATATAAAGAGTCTTTGTTCTCTCCTGCAGAGTTCTCTCTCTGTACTTTCAAGTCAAAATGGGCAACTTGTCCCCAATTTCTCATTTGTTCAAATTTGAAATGTTTTTACAAATTCTTGAGTAACCTTTGAGCTTCAGATATTTCCTCCTTAAATTATATTACAATAATCATTTCAAGATGGTAAGAAGAAAGAAACTGGTGGTGGTCGAGGGGCCATCTCTTGATGATCGAGCATCAGACAGACCCGAGTTAGCTCGACAGTGTGTGACATCCGAGTGACCTCCCTGAGCCTGTGGCCTTATCTGCACAATGGGAATGAGTATAGCTGTTCAGAGCATTGTTATATAGAGTGCTTTGTATGGTGCCTAGCACAGAGTATGTGTTCAAGAAATGGGCTCATACTGTCTGCCATTTGTTGTCCTTATTATCAATTTTATTTAACTTTACTATTTCTAAAAATGCCAAGAGCTATGCATAACGGCCTTTGCCAATTTAAAATTGAACGTGTATATAGAAATGTGTTGCTTTTTTACATGTATGCAAAGATGAAAGGATGTCATGTGCTTCTTTAAAGTATTCAGAAAAGATTTCATATTATAAACATCTCCCAGAAGCAGAGCTTTTGTAGCTTGTAAAAGGCTGCCTGCTAACACAGAGTGTGGATTATGTCGCCCTCCCTAGCCGTGGAGATCAAATCCTAGAAGTGAACTCCGTCAACGTTCGCCACGCTGCTTTAAGCAAAGTCCACGCCATCTTGAGCAAATGCCCCCCAGGACCTGTTCGTCTGGTCATCGGCCGGCACCCTAATCCAAAGGTGAAGTATTTCATATTCTGTTCTGAGTATGGAGACAGGACATGGCTATTTGTCCAGCCACAGTGATACACATTCCTAGGATGACACACACTCTTTGGTGAGAGAGTTCGCCCAGCCGGGGATGGGCAGTCAGCCTATGGCCGGTGCATGTGCAAAATGAATCGTTGATCTGGACTTGGTCCTCACACACTTAGGAAATTTTGTCACTGTTTTGTCAGTGTTGTTTGGTAAATCTGAAATTTGGTCTGGTGGAAGATAGAAATGCTGAGTTCTAAGTAACCCCTACTGGCTGTTTGATCTCGTGCACAAAATTGTTTATCCTCTTTGGGTTTCTGTACCAAGAGAATCTGAAAGCCTTGCGCCAGATGGTCTGTATGACTCTTTCACTTTCCAGAAAAGCGTGCTTTTTGTACCACAATCCTTTGTTTACCCACATGTTGGAAATTCTCTCATCTTTAAGTTTAATGCTAAATAATTAATTTTTTAAAACAGGATCAGTGAATTTTAAAGTTTCTATGATTAAGCAATGAGAATGTATCAAGATTGAAATAGTATAAAAATAATTTTTTTAAATAGTTGGAAAGATTACTATTTATAATTTAACTTTGTTAATACATTTAATTCACTTAAACCAATGACTTCTTTGCATTTATATACAATTTCTAGAATGCAGAGTTTTTCAGATACCCTTAAGGGGAAAAATGTCTTCAGATTGAGAAGGAACTTTTCCTTCTAATGTTCATTTGACTATTGGGTAAAAAAATACCCATTTATCTTATCAAATGACTATCTCACACAATTTAAACAAATGACAATCAGATGAAGTCTGGTTTTTCAAACCAATTGCTTATTTGCAAATGTAACTTTGTGGTTTTTGTGTAACTTCCATCAAAGTTGGGGAAAATAAAGCCCAGCATTTCAAAAACAACTAAGATGGAGAACTTGTTGGTTAAGTTTATTCAAAATGGTGAAGGATCCTGTATTTCTGTCTGATGAACCAAGTCCTCTGAGACTAAATTTTTTAATTCATGCTAGGATCTTTTCCATTAACTACTCAGACAAGTGTTCTCAAATCTCCCTAAACAGCAAAAATACATATTGAAATTCTCTCAGCCATGACATTTACTTATATTCACATTTTCCAAAACTGGTTTTGCCTGTTCTGCTAAAGACCCGTTCTGAAAGTGGGAATCCTTTCTTGGTTTATCCAATGTGGACAGCTCCATGGGAGAGAAGAGGAACTACATGTGATCTTGAGCCAGTAAGACATAGCAAATTGCTGCGGCTCATTGCGCTTTTTGGTTGTGAAGACATCCCTATAGTCTTCTTAGTCTTAGTCCTATAGTCTTCTTGAGAATGAACTATTAAATGATATTTTCCTACTTACAAGTTTCACATGGCAGGGAAAAGGGAAGATTCTTCAAGTCTAATGTTAGCTGCTCAGCCAAAGGTACCACCAGCCCCTGTAAACCTGGAAGTGAATAAAAGACGCAGCACGCCAAGGAGTCCCAGGGGGTAAACTGGGATGGGTGTGGAGGTTTCGAAGCAAGCATCAAGACAGTGGAACAGAGAGCCTGTCCTTCCCTGTCCCCCTCCAGCCAGTGTGATTCAGATCATCAACTCTTGTCCTATGTCAAATTTGTGACCTTAACATTTATTGAGCTTCCACTGGGTACCAGGCAGTGTCAACATGCCAGGCCTACTCAGATGAATTAGAATGTATCTCTACTCAAGAAACTTACAACCTAACCTGAAGGAGTTCTTAACCCAAAGTCCTGGACCTTGCAGGGACATTATGAATTACACAAATTTGGGGATGTATGTGCATTTGTGGATGGAGTCAATAGCCTGTATCGAGTTCTCAGTCATTCCTGACCCCAAAAATGTTAAGAATCATTTTGTTAGGGTGTGAAGACATTACTATTGTTAGACAAATAAAAGATGCGAGACCATTTAAAAAGTGGCCGCCTCCTCTGTCTAAGCCATTCTGGACCTGAGCAGAATAATTCTGAGATGAACTGAACCTCTGAACAAATCATGACCCATGTTATGCTGGAAAGGATTTTGAAGTCAGACATGCCTTGACTCCAATGACTGCCAACCCTTGAAAACTTAATTTTCTGTAACGCTGCTGAGGGATGATGTATCAGGGGCCTAAGAACCCACTAATTTTGTCTTAGCATCAGTATCACACTGTTGACTCCATACTGAACTTGCAGATAATCATAATCCCTACATTGTTGGCCTTTTCTGTCACTTGGTTATATCTCTTTTATGCTTGTACAGTTGCTTTAAATTTTTTGAAGCTAACCATAGAACACTTGAAGTTTAACTCAACCCACCTTGAGCACTATTTTTTGTTGATTTGAGTATTCAGTGTAAAAATCCTTTTTAAATTAGCTTATCTCTAACATTGTGATCACCTTGTATTTAACCAAATATAACCTTTTAACAACTCAAAATGCGCATTAAAAATATTAGCCCTTGCTGGTGTCCATCATACGGTCACGCCCTTTGTATTATTTGTAGTAGTGTTTAATTACATCCTAAATGTTCCAGGCTGCTGTGCATGATATAGCTATACACCATTTTAAGAGAAACAAGTCTACACCAAGAGATCTTGTAGGTTCCCTATGTGCCACATCTGAGATTTCATGAGACATCCTTTTTAGGCTCTTAGTGATGTTCATTTGTTGTACAGGTCCTCCCCAGTACAAATAAGTGGCTCCATGTCTTGGCTGGGTATGTGATGTCAACGACAGTACTTGGACAAAGATCACCATTAGACTGATTCAAAGTCTACTCCCCAACTTTTTTTTCAGATTTTTTTTATCTATATGCATTCTCAGAAATGTCTTGCATAAAAAATTTTTAATAACTGTCATTCATATAAAACCAAATCCCATTTCCACCTTTTTTCATTTTTTCCTACTTGTCACCTCCCATGCTCTCTATTCTGTGGTCCTGACACTTCTTTTAGGATCTGCTTTACTTTGTTCCACCACTGTCCCCAGGGCTCTCTTTGGATCACTTTTAATAGCATTTTTCCTCATGGATACAACTAGAACAGTTCTCAGCTCCCTCCCCACTTGGATTCTGCCACCCATATCCATCCTATGACCTCGAGACGCAGTCTAGTGAGCTGTGGCTGACCTGATACATCATCCCTCAGCAGCATTAGAGAAAATTAAGTTTTCAGGGGTTGGCAGTCATTGGAGTCAAGGCATGTCTGACTTCAGAATCCTTTCCAGCATAACATGGGTCATGATTTGTTCAGAGGTTCAGTTCACCTCAGCCCAAAAACACATGTCTATTTTGCCAAAACAATCAGACATCGAGATGGCATTTCAGTGCAAAGCATAATAGTCCTGGTGGACTGGTGGTCCGTGATCCCATTGAATATGCAGATTGGTTCATGTTTCTAGCCACAGTAAATTGGTCTTCTGCAAGAGTGTTGGAGCTGTGTCCAGCAAAACCAAACTTCGGTATTTGTTTGACTGGATTTCACGTTTCTTCCTAGGTAAACATGATGTTCTTAGTTGTAACATCATACCATATTTTCCCTTTGGTCAAGATTCCATTTTATGTTTAATGTATTTTTGTACCACTTAGCCCAGCATTTCATGCCAACAGTACATTTTGATACTAAATGTATGTGCTTCCTTAGTTTTCGTGTTGTTCCAAGAGAAATACCACAAGGATTTTCTTTTCTCTGTTTCTCATGACATCTGGAGCAGTGGCTGCCTAATTGGGATATTCAAACCTTCCAGGTCTAGTCAGGCTGAGATTTGGACCTGCTAGGACAGCAGCTTCTAGTTTACGTTAAGCAGAATAAAGTAAGAGAAGTCCATTTTTCTCTTGCTCAGAAAAACAATTAAAAATATTGAAAGTCTAGTATCAAAAAAAATAGCAACCACTGTTTAAGCTGATATTTTCCCTGGCTCATTTAAAAAATATATATATTCTTTACTTTGCAGAGGTATGTGCGTGTGTAAGTATATATGCCTGTGCACATGTATGTGTACATATTTTCCTGTGAAGCCTACTATAAAGTATTACATAAATGTCATTATGTGATAATGATTTATCTGTTATGTTAAAATATTGTGCTGAATCCTGTATAGAAATATTTACTTAAGACAAATTGCTTCACTTATCTAAACATTATTTATGCTAAATATTATTTTAGTGCACAAAATTACCATTCTAAGTTTAAAATATTCTAACCTTTAAAAAAGAAACTATAGGCCAGGCGTAGTGGCTCACGCCTGTAATCCTAGCACTCTGGGAGGCCGAGGCAGGCGGATCGCTCAAGGTCAGGAGTTCGAAACCAGCCTGAGCAAGAGCAAGACCCCGTCTCTACTAAAAATAGAAACGAATTAATTGGCCAACTAAAAAATATATATATATAAAAAAATTAGCCGGGGATGGTGGTGCATGCCTGTAGTCCCAGCTACTGGGGAGGCTGAGGCAGAAGGATTGCTTGAGCCCAGGAGTTTGAGGTTGCTGTGAGCTAGGCTGACGCCACGGCACTCTAGCCCAGGCAACACAGTGAGACTCTGTCTCAAAAAAAAAAAACTATAAATTTTCTTATTACTTTAAAAAAATATCGTATATTTCAGCTTATGTCAGGCTTTAGAAAAAATCTTCCCGTGAATAATGACAGTTATGAATAACAACTGAGGGGGAAAAAGCCATGAATCTGCCATGATACTAATAAACATAGAAGGAATAGAGGAGTTACAAAATCACTGTTTTGAAAACTTCATAGTAGTAGTTGATTCAGGCAAGAATTATCAATGATGATAAAAACCATTGGGGTAAAAATATGTTGGGGAGCAGGATATTTATATATTCTCAAACTATTAATATTTATTCACAGTTTACTCATTAATGACTGAAAAAAAAATCTAGTGGAGAAATCTGACAAATTCCATCCTAATCAAGAGATCAAAGTTATCACCAATTATGAGACACGTTGAGTTTGAGTGCCTCTGGGTGCACTGAGAAGGAAGCCATTTTTGTAGTTTTTCTGCCAAAAAATACATAATCTAAATCTAAGCATGAGGAAACTATCAGACAGATCCTAATTGAGGGTTTGGATTGGCCTGGTTTCTTCCAAAATATCAGTATCATGAAAGACAAAGAAAGGCTCAGGAACTGTTTCAGATTAAAGGAGACTAAAGACACATGACATGTAGTTCCTGGGTTGTATTTTGGATTGCCAAAACCAATTTTTTTATAAAGCCTTACTATGCAAAGAAGTTGATCCATGACAGGCTGCTCCAGGTCCGCAACAAGATGAACTCGCATCAGAATGTAAATCAGGTACATCACTATGCACACCATTGAGTTCGGTTGACATATTTTCCCTAGCAAGATATTGTTGATGAAGGCGGCTGCGTGCTAATTTGCATTCTGGAGGAAAGTCCTTATCACAGGCTGGTGTCAAACTCTCTGTGAACTAGTTCCAGCCGACACACACACTTTGAATAGCACTTCTAAAGGACAGTATTGGAACGACTGGATAAGTTGGAATATGAAATGTATATTAGATAGTCATCAATGTTAAATCCTGAATTGGATAATAGTATCATGGTTATTTAAGAGAGGATGTCTTTGTTCTTAGGAGATACATGCTTAGCATGTATATGTACAGGTGAAGGGTCATGATGTCTGTAACTTACCAGACAACTTTCAACCAGAAGTTGTAACTCTGTGTGTGTGTGTGTGTGTGTGTGTATGTAGAGGACATGCGTGTAGATGTGGTAGAATGTTAAAAATTAGTGAATGTAGGTGAAGCATATACTATTCTTGCATGTTTTATGTAGGTTTAAGATTGTCTTTAAAAAAGAATTAGAAGTGAGTGTTCCAGAGAGAGGCAGATAGCAGCCATGTTGTTGGTAATCCTAGCACCTGAATGTTTTGCTTACTGAACTTGGGAACCCATGGAAGGTCTTGTTATGCACGCGTTATTCGAAGCAATCCACAAACCCAGCTGTGCTTCCTGCATGCTCTGAGCGATTGCTTCAGAGGATGGTCATAATCTTTGACCCTGCGGTTTGCCTCTTTATCTGCACTCAACTCTGACTCTGGTCCTTGCTACTTTTATTGGGGGAAATAAATAAATAAAACCATCTAATTTGTGCTTTCTGCTAAAAATCAGGTTTCCGAGCAGGAAATGGATGAAGTGATAGCACGCAGCACTTACCAGGAGAGCAAAGAGGCCAGTTCCTCTCCTGGCTTAGGTACTGTAACTGCACATTTTCATTCAACATTCGGAAGAGTTTCTCGTTAAGTTCCCCCACCGGGCACTCCCCAGTGCAAAGAATCCCCTGGATTCTTTGTAATTTTCAGGTTTGGTGAAAGTAGCTGTCAAAGAGAATCTATGCTTTCTCTTGGCTGCTACTTTTGATTTTTGCAGTTATTTAGTGTATGTCATTAAAGATAGGATCATGCATCCTGCTTATACAACTTTCAAATAATTTGCAAAAGTGAGTTAGCATTTCACATATTTATGCTCGATTCATCTGAAATGCTGTAGATGAAAGGGAAATGATAACCAAAATATCAGTAGTTTGGTAGATGCAGACTACATTATCCATCCAAAAGCCCGAGATTTCTTTACATGAATTTTAAAGTTTCAATTCAAAGAGGGTAATATAGACGGCAAGAATCCTGAGTTCCCCATTAAGTGGAACAGTTCAGGCAAAGGATTGAGATAGTCGGAATTCCATATGAATTTAAAATTAAACATCATATTAAGTTTTAAAACTAATGTTTCCTGTAGCATGGAAGCCTAAAGACATTCTTCAAAACATTTCTTAGCTCGAGATTTACTGATGTTCAGACTAATGTCCAGGAGGAAAAGGAACTGAGATGTCAGTTTCTGGCTGTCACAGAGAAGAAAAGGCAGGCACAGGATTTTTTGGCAACCATGAAATACCGTGATTATCTGCATTCATAATGAGTATATTGAAAGTGGGCTCTGCCGTAATAGGCTCTTTATTCAACCAGTTCGGTATCCTGACCTGCCTGAAAGCTGTGCTTTTATAATCTCACATTTCCACTCAGTCATTTATAGAAGATTTTATTTAAGCCATGATCCTCATGCCCAAGGTCTCTTTTGCTCATGGCATAGAGTCCAAAGTCTAAATGCTGAAACTTTTCATCCTTCAGTTAAAAACTAGAATAGATATTCCACCCTCTCCTCAGTTTTTCCATGAGTTTCTTGGGTGATGATCATTTGTTTGTTGAGCAGATATCACCACTTAGTAGATACCAGGTCCAGTGCCCGGCACCGTGCAGTCAGGTTAGTCAACATCTCTGCTCTGTAGGTTGTTAAACAGTTGAGGAAGGGAGACGAGATGCAGCCCCCCGTAGTTGAATATACTACGTGTATGAAGATTGGTGTGTGGGCGGGATAAAATACTTTGGAAAATCAGAAGAAATTACTTCCAGTTGGGGTCATCATGTGGGGAGTAGCATCCACCCTAGGGCCTGAAGCATCAGCAGGATCTTGGCAGTGGGACAGGGATGGGGTACCCAGGTAGACAGCAGGCATGTCCACACCTGAGCACACTACCCGTCAGCACCAGTCAGGCAAAGGGGGTTTTGTTTAATATGTTTGGCTCATCCTTTTCTAGTTAAAGATGTGAGCCTATTGGTGATCTGAACTTCATTGTTTTGACAATATGGTGAATTTTCCCCTCAACAGGTACCTCCTTGAAGAGTCCCTCTCTTGCAAAAAAGGTGAGTCCAAGTGTACTGCTACCTACCTCACTCAGCTGGGCCACGAACTGGTTCCTGGAGCCCACAAGTCAAGCCTGATGCCCCAATCCCTATTTCTGCCCAGGAGTCATTTTTGCTACTTTATTCAGGAAATAGTAACAATGCCAACTTGAGAATGAATACACAAATATGTATTTCTTTTATTAAATATTCATCCAGGAAAAGAATAGAGTGACAAAATAAAAGAACTGAACTACAGTTTGCAAAATAACTTTTCAAACTAGTCCGTAATAACATGGCCCAAGTCAGTCCTTCGGGCTTGGGACTTTGAGGACACTGTGGCATCTTCCTTAGTTAGGCTCTTCCTAAATCCCAGCAGGTCTGGGTGCAGGATTCAAACTCCCCTGGGTTTTGTTCATCCCTTAGCCAGACGCATGGCTGGGAATTGCATTCTGCTGTCCTACCCCGGCCCCAGGGTTTTCCTGGGATGGCTGATTTACTGCTGCTGTGATCATTGCCAAAAATTTGGCCCCCCCAAAAAGAAAAAAATCTCTAAAAACATTGGTGGCAAAAGTCACCTTTTTCATTCATTAGTTATTAATTCAGCCATTCTAAAGTAAATGGAAGGGGCATTTATATCACAGCTGTTTCGAGTGACCATGGATTAGAACAAAATGTTCTTGGAAAGATAGAAAACAATCGCCTGATTCAATCTGCTTCTGGTGTGTCCTCTTAGTCATGTGACATTGTCTTCTTCCACAGGACTCCCTTATCTCTGAATCTGAACTCTCCCAGTACTTTGTCCACGATGTCCCCGGCCCCTTGTCAGACTTTGTGGTGGCCGGCTCTGAGGACGAGGATCACCCAGGAAGTGGCTGCAGTGCATCGGAGGACGGCAGCCTGCCCCTCGGCCCCCCCAGTAAGCAGGGGAGCCCCAGAGGGCCCTGGGCTCTGCATTCCAGTAAGCAGTTACTGGTCCCCCCTACACTGGAGGCTGCGGTGGTTTCGCTAGCCTGGTGCTTAACGTGGACACCTCTGGTTCAGCAGGAGCTGTCTTCGTACCCTGACTAATACAGAGTTTACTCTGGGAAAATGCAGCTGCTACTAATGACTGGCCACTCAGCTGTGCGGTAGATGGGCCAGGCACACATTCTGTACCCAGGGGTTGATGGTGCCCTCTTGCTACGCCATTTACATAATGGAGTCTTGAGTTTTGTGGCATCAAATGACATGCTTCTGTCTCCAAAAAGTACATATTTGGGTTAAACTCTCCAGAGGCTGAAGTTTAAGGGGAAATAAAGGGCAGGTCAGTATGAAAGAAATACAGGCTGGCTTCCCGCTGTGTATAGCTCCCAAGAAGCCATACTGTCTAAGCCTGGGTCCAGTGGTGGGAGGTGTGTGTCTGGCATTAGTGAACACAGAACTTGTGTGTAATGATGTAAAGATGGGATCAGATTATGAGACCAGGGAAACTCAATTCCGTTTGACTTTTCTCCCCGTACCCTGCCAGCTCACAAGGAGCCGGGAAAAGCCAGGGCCAACAGCCTCGTGTGTCTGGGAAGCCCACGGGCCTCTGGGCTCTTCCACAAGCAGGTGACAGTTGCCAGACAAGCCAGTCTGCCTGGAAGCCCCCAGGTCCTCCGAAACCCTCTCCTCCGCCAGAGGAGGGTGGGCTGCTACGATGCGAATGATGCCAGTGATGAGGAAGAGTTCGATGGAGAAGGAGACTGCATTTCACTCCCAGGGGCCCTTGCAGGTCCCAGCAGGCCTCTGACAGAGAATGACTCCAGGCACGTCTTGGCGACCTCTTCCAAGGTCGTGGATGTCAACAACCAAGAGGAGCAACCTCGGAAAACACTGGTCAGCAAGGCCTGTTCAGCGCCTCTCATCGGCAGCTCGGTGGACCTAGAGGAAAGTGCCCCAGAGGATGCGGTGGACACTCCTTCCCACACAGCCACGCTGATGGACTCTGCAGAGGCCCCCAAGGTGGGCACTGGGGGCCTCTGGAAGAAGGAACTGTCAGGATCGAGTAGTTTGCCCAAATTGGAATACAAAGCCCATGCAGGCACCCAGAGTCCGATGAGCACAGAGAGCCCCGGTTCCCCCCAGCAGAAGAGTGAAGGCCTGGGGTCCAGGCACAGACCAGTGGCCAGGGTCAGCCCCCACTGCAAGAGACCCGAGGCTGAGGCCAGGCCCAGTAGCTCAGGGACAGTCAGCCTGACCGGCAGAGCCAGGGAACCATGCAGTCTGGACTTGAAAATCCAGGCCACGTCCATCAAGGTGATCATCCCTGGTTTTCAGCCAGGTGGAACCATGGAGAAGGTAACTGACTTTCTCTCAGTCACTTTGAATGGAGGTAAATATTGTGTGAATGAAGGTGGAGTCTATTGTAAAGCATGGGCTAACCTCCCCAAAGGGAAGGATGATGCCTGGAGAGTTATCTTTCAACAGAGTCCTTCACTTAAATACATGGACTGCTGGGAGCTCATTCATGTACCAGCAGGTTCTTGGCCAGCCATGAGATCATTTGGCTAAAGACATAATTGCTCTCATACCTGTACACAGGGCCTATGGTGATGACGGAATGGCAGTGTGACCCGGGTAAGGTGGAACCCTGAGCCTGGTACCGACTCCTCCATTGACTAGTTAGCACTAGTTGAGTGACAACTTGGGCGATTTATTGAACCTTCCTGATTGTCAGTTCTCTGGGCTGGCTCTCTGCCTTGGTCCTCTCAGAGTTGGGGAGCCATCAGACATAGGTTAATGGTGGTTCTCTCCAGCTGATAAGGTTATAAGGGATCCCTATTTTTAAAAAATTTCTACAGTAATTATGTATAATTATAGCTACTCACAACCTTGTGTATCTCATGAAATAATTGGGATGCATGCATTTAGAAATGGATAATGCACCACATTAAATGCAAGTTAATATTGTTATGTTACTTTGTTACAAATATATAAGATTTATTAAATTGTTCGTTTTTTAAAATTTCAATATATCCACCTCAGCAAGGAGAGAGTAAAGAGAAATTAATGTTATTTACAATTTATTCAACATAATTTTTTTCTCTCTGAGCAGAAAAGCTGATATAACTTATAATGCCATATTTATAAAATTGTGTGTTCACAGGGTTCATATAAACATGTGTAAATAGACCCAGAAAATGTCATAAAAGCTATGCTAGGCAGAAGTCTTTGTTTTTACTTTTTTTTTTTAAATAGAAAAATCTTTTTTCCTCCTTCTCAAATATCATATTTTACCTCCAACCAGCACAAGTGTTTTAAAATACAGTGTTTGGCCATTGAGTAAATTCCTTCTCTTAAAAACTACTATCAAATTTTAGATAACTATGTAAAGCCAAATCAAGACCTTTATTCATAAAAGTTTATATCTGTTAAAAGATTTTGTAATTCTGAATTCACATTCGCAATAACTTTTAAGCAGCATTTAAAGCTTTTGTACAAAAGATTTTAATTTTTCTCATACAAATTTTAGTGCCAAAATTTGATTTTATTTACATATGAGAAAGAAAATAGAATGCGTTGCCATGAACTATGTCTTCAAATATTGGAAGCAAAAAAAAAACCCTCTCTCTTTTGGTAAATGGGTTATCTTCTGTTTGTATTTACTATGTTTTTTAAATTAAGGTGAAATTCATGTAACACAAAATTAACCATTTTAAACTATAGAATTCAGTGGCACTTAGTACATGCACACAGCAGTGTGACCACCACCTCTGTCTAGTTCCAAAACTCTTCTACTCTTTGTTACTTACGTGCCTTCCCTGATAAATAGAAAATTAACTGAGTTAAACCCTGTGAAGGTTCCCCTTAGCCAGCAATTGACATTTTACAAAATTATTCTTTACAAAAGCTGCTGAAAGGCATGTTATCCCTTTCGCATCTTTCCTCTGCTGCCACCTTTGGGCCACTTTATGACTCATAACTCAATGGATAAATTTCTAATAAACCTGATATGACTTTTGAGTAAAGTTTTAAAATTTCATTGCAGCGAGTATTAGAAGTAAGGAAAATAACGTAATTGACACTTGGCCAAAGTCTCGAAATTGACTGAATGTCAATTCCACTTATCCAGATCGGTCTTCTCCCTCACTACCAAACCAAGGAGCTGTTTTACAGTCTTGGCTATCTCTGTGCAACATACCAACAGCAATACCTTACAAAAGTATTAGCCTTTTATATGCTGCATGCTGATTTTATAAGTGTTCTCATTTAATCCTCTTTATTTAAACTCTATGAGTAAGACTGGGCAAGTCTCATCATCTCCATTTTAAAGTTGAGAAAAGTGAAGGTTAGGGAAGAGGGACAAGACCTCGCAATTCCCAGCAGACCTTATACCCAGAGTCTGGATCTTCTGGCTCCTAGTCCTGGGCTCTCTTGATTTTTCCCAAATCAACTCTGCTCTATATATGATGATGTTGTCTTATGACGCAGAAAACCTGAAAGCTATTTCCAGTGACTTGTGGTTGTCATTGTGCCAGGAATCCCTGGGAAAGCTGACCACCGCAGATTCTCGTGTCCCAGCCAACAGTGGACCAGCCAGTGCTCTGTCCCACCCGGACACCAGACACCTCACAGAGAACCTGCCCAAAGCTACACCGGAGCAGAGGCAACAACCTGTGACTCGTAAGATGATTTTACCATTCATTAAGCTTAAAGATGGGAGAGTAGATGCCTTAATAAAAGCATTACACTTACATAATATTGAGGTGAAGAAAAAACTTACACAAAGTAGTAGTATTTAAATGCTGCCTGCATTTAACAACTTTACTAGATCATTGTGCCTAAACTTGTAGTTCTAATTCCATGTTGAGTACGTCCATTTTCAGTCCATTCAACACTATATACCCATTTTGAGACACCAATGAGACCAGACCCAAGATGAATCAGAAGGATTTCTCACCCTTCAGAATCTCAACACTCTGCTTACATGAAATCTAATGCACTGAGAAATGGCAATAGGAACCTCCACAAAGGAAAGTACAACAATATCAAAAAACTATAAGTATTGACGAGAGATGGAGTAATATCATGGAAGCAGAAATCATCTCAATATTTATTTGGCTACATATCATCTAGTAGTTGTGCAAAAAATATTACAAAACGTGATTTTTTTTCAGGTCAAGCTGAATTAAGCAATTTCACTTCCTTGTTAATGGAGACCTTTATTGAAAATCTGAATTCTAGAGGCCGGGCGCGGTGGCTCACGCCTGTAATCCTAGCACTCTGGGAGGCCGAGGCGGGCAGATCGCTCAAGGTCAGGAGTTCAAAATCAGCCTGACCAAGAGCGAGACCCCGTCTCTACTAAAAATAGAAAGAAATTAATTGGCCTACTAAAAACATATAGAAAAAATTAGCCGGGCATGGTGGTGCATGCCTGTAGTCCCAGCTTTCTGGGAGGCTGAGGCAGAAGGATTGCTTGAGCCCAGGAGTTTGAGGTTGCTGTGAGCTAGGCTGACACCACGGCACTCACTCTAGCCCAGGCAACAGAGCGAGACTCTGTCTCAAAAAAAAAAAAGAAGAAAATCTGAATTCTAAATTTGCACTCTGGAGGAAGGGGACACTTTGCTTAGTGGCTGGTGATTGCTGTGATCCCATGCGTCGAGTTGCACTGGGTCTTGGCAGTCCTCTTGCCTTCTCATAGGTTAGCAGACTGTGGAGGTAAAGAGAAATAAGATAGCTTCACTTGCTAGGGCTGTCCTATAAATTAAAAATTTGAAACCCCAGAATATCCACCCCGCACCTTGATGGCTACTCACAAAAAAATACAGGCCCCTGATGTCTTTGTTTTGTGCTCTGAGGCTGTTTGTTCCTCGGTCAATGATGAGGCTGTTGCTATGGTTTCTGTTCTGTCTTGCGGGTTCACATTCACTCGCTGAACGAACGAGTTCGTGTTTGTTAACTATTTGACTTTATTGCAAAGTGAGTTAACTTCTTATTTGAAGGAGATGAAGTTGCGCTGAGGCTGCCCTCGATGTCACCTTTCACAGTAAGGCGTCATTTGAGGCCAGCATCTTCACACATTTTAAGAGTGTTTGTGCTACGTAACAGGCCACTCGGAGTTTTCCTGGAGTCCGTATTTGCTTTCGAATGGGGGGATATGGGTACAGAAGGGGATTGTTTGTTTCACTGAGACCAACATCTTCCTAATTTGCAACCTCATGCAGAAAATTCTTCCCTTTCTCACCACGTGAGGAATTTCTTATTCTAGGTAGGCAAGTTTTTCTGAATACTGAGGGTTTGTACCTTAAGTAAATGGGTTTATACATGTCAAGTCCTCTTGTGTTACATTCAGTGTAGAGAGAACTGAGTCTCCCACCCCAGCCCCGCCAGAACTGCCTGCCCCGTGCTCCATAGCACTTGGTGCACCGCTGGGACCACACTGATCCTGGCATTTGGGTGCTTTTCTGTCTTCCCCTCTCTGGACTTGCCACAGGTAATAAACCTTGAGAAAGGAGCAACCGTGTGTCCTTGGAAAACAGTAAATGCTAGTGCCTGGAACTGATTATATTTAATATGTAATAATAGATGTGCTATACTTCATTATCATACACTTAACATATTGAAACATACTACAGTGGTTATCATTTAATTATTTAATGTAAGAGTCCTAATTGTGAGGACCCATTGCTGAGTTGCAGTGGCACACTGGCGCCCTCTATGGCTTGTGGGGTGTATCTGAAGTGTTTGATCCAACATATTAAATTGGCTGGTCCCTAAAAATTTTTAGAGCCTCTGTCTCCTTTTTGTAGATTTTCCTCTCATCTTCTCAATTAAAAGGCTATCTGTGACCAGTGGGTCCTGCTGACAACTTGACTGCTGGTAGCAGCTCTTCTTCCTCTTCTAATTTTATTACATATAGCTTAGTGCTTTCCAATGTGTAGGAAGAATGTTCTTCAAAACATACCCTGTTTTAACTGAAATGTCCAAAACCACATAATTGTTCAAAGAAGGAACACCTTACTTACAAAAAAAAAAATCTTCCTTCTTAAGTTTCCAAAATGATATATACAACACATGGTAGTTAAGCACATGGGTGCCATATACAAGCTGTCTGGGTTCAAATCTGAGCTCTAAAATTTGACCAGGGAGGTGATCCTGGATTAATCACTGATGTCCTAGACTGCCCACCTCTTGGGGTTATTTAGAAGAATCAATGAGATTTTCATGGATAGCACTTGGAACACTGTCTAGTATCTAATATGTTCAATAAGTCATATCGTGTATTTTCCTAAGAGAAAACTTACACACATGTATATATCTGCCTAGTATATAATATGCATTCAATAAGATAGATGTACACATACATATACACACACATACACACAAGATTTCCTAAGAAAATTTTTAGAAAGGAATGAAGATCAACTTGCTGTGTACACAGGAGCAAACAAACGGCCAACCACGATGTGTTGGTTGCAAGGTCTGATTTTCAGAGCCTATTTAGCTTTCTAGCAATAATTGGCTGTCTCTTCTAATAGTTGGCTCTTAGAAACCAGGAAGAGGAGAGGTGGTGGCTGTTGGAGGAGTTGTCAAAGCTGTTATGAGAAAGCTCTGCAGAAGTGTGGGGACTATAGGCCCTTTATTTGCCATTATATTTTTAAATAACTATTATGCAGGAATATATGTTGATTATAAAAACTTAGGAAATTAGAGAGGGAAATTTTAAAAGATAGCATTAAAATCACCTAAATCCTATGCTCTTTTTTTCTTTTTGGGGAAAAAAAAAGACTACAGTGGTCCCCAGTACTTAACACCCATTTTTACCTCAAACATCCAGAGAAAACAACATTTGAACAGCCTGCTGGGGTCCACAACACTGCTCTGCAGCCCACTGATGGAGCCAGCCCCAGCTGACTGTCCTCCACACTAGCGGCTCAGGTGCCAGCACGCCTGTGGCCTGCTCCAGCTAGGAAACTGCTCCAATAGCCTCCCAGCCCTTCCACACCTACGACATCACTTGGAAAGGCCACTGGGCCTTCCACCCTGCAGACGTGCATCGTAGAGTCAACCTTCCTCCCGTGACTGGACAATTAGAAGGTTTCCAAAGGAAGGATTATTTGGAAAGGTGACATCAAAGGCTGCCTCAGTGTAACTTTATCTCCCTGAGATAAAACCCTTTTAAATTACACACTTTGCTATAAAGTCAAATAGCTAACCTAAATTGCCTGTCAGGGTTTGTTTGTGAGTGAATGTGAAATTGAAAAGCAGCCTTTAAATCCCCTGCTTTTGTCTCATTGCTACCTTCCGCCATATTTGGGGGAAAGTAGCAGGACAGCTGTGCTTCAGGGAGCTCACAAAAGGAGAAGAGCACATGAATTTGAATACTGGCAGGCCCTGGCCTTCCACAGTGGGCCCAGGAAAGTGTCGTAGTCTCCAGGGTGTCTTGCTGGTCCAACCTCGCCGTTGCCAAGTGCTCTCTACACAGAGGCCACAGAGTCGGGGTTTAGGCAGCATCGGGGGCTGTAGGGCCAGCTTCCTGGGGTGACCCCAGCTCGACCACCCATGAACTCTGTGACCTCAAGTACGTTCTTAAGCACCTGTGCCTCTGTTCCTCATCCTTCCAGTGCAGATGGTCAGGGGACCCACTTCAGTATGGAAGGAAAATTAAATGCACGGAAAGCTCTTAGCATAATGCTAAATCCTTCATTATTGTAAAAACTCTCAGCATGGTGCTAAGTCCTAATAATTAGTTCTTAATTATTCACAGAAACATCAGGAAGAAAAAAACATGCAATTATCAATAAGATGATTCTGTGTGAGATGTGGAATGAACATAACATTTGGGGTATACTCACTTCTCTAACCAAGAGCTTTCATGTGACTGAGTTTTTCAATCCAACCCACAGTTGGACCTGTAGGTCCTAAGGACTTAGGACCCATAGTTCCTAAGAAAATAGCTTTGTTCTTTCTTATGCTAGGTTTCCCCCCAAGTGCAAGATGCTGTGTGCCAGGGGTGGACAGATTAGCCCAAGAGCATGCACGGCGGCCTCATGAGGAGGCACCTCCAGGACAGAGTAGCTCTTGAAATCTACCTCATGGGTGACTTGACTTCCCACTGTCCACTGGCACGCATCACCTTTCCCTGCCTGCTCTTCCTTGCTTCTCTGCTTTCATTCCATTATCTTCTTTTTTTAATTGACACATAATAATCGTACATACTTATAGGATACAATGTGATGTTTCGATACATGTATACATTGTGTAATGATGAAATCGGGTTAATTAGCATATCCAACACTTGTCATTTCTTTGCAGTGGAACATTCAAAATCCCCTCTTCTAGGTATTTTGAGAAATACAATACCTTATTATTAACTATATCACCCTATGGTGCAAAATGTCACCAGAACTTATTCCTCCTATCTAACTGTAACTTTGTACCCACTGACAGTGTCTCCCTAGCTCCCTCCCCTCCCCCTCCTCTAGTAACCACCATTCTACTTTATACTTCTGTGAGATCAACTTTTTTTTTTTTTTTTTTTTGAGACAGAGTCTTACTCTGCTGCCCGGGCTAGAGTGAGTGCCGTGGCATCAGCCTAGCTCACAGCAACCTCAAACTCCTGGACTCAAGCAATCCTACTGCCTCAGCCTCCCAAGTAGCTGGAACTACAGGCATG
>CAUYRT010063650.1:0-59980 GCA_963574885.1 Lepilemur ruficaudatus | reverse complement strand
AGTCAAAGTTATAAGTGTGCCCATCACCCAGATAGTGTACATCGTACCTGTTAGGTACGATTTCACCTAACCCCTCGTCCTCCCTCCCACCTGTATGATTTCCATTGAGTTTTACTTCCATCTGTGCACATGAGTGCTGATTAGTTAATTCCAGTTTATTAGTTAATATATGTGGTGTTTGTTTTTACATTCTTGTGATACTTCACTTAAGAGGATGGTCTCCAGTTCCATCCAAATTGTTGCAAAAGTTATTAATTCATTTTTTAATAGCTGAGCAGTACTCCATGGTGTCCATGTACCACATTTTGTTAATCCAATCATGAATTAATGGACACTTGGGTTGATTCCACATCTTTGCGATTATGAATTGTGCTGCAATAAACATTCAAGTGAAAGTGTCTTTTTGATAAAATGACTTTTTTTTCCTTTGGGTAAATAAACAATAGTGGGATTGCAGGATCAAATGGTAGGTCTACTTTTAGTTCATTGAACAATCTCAATACTATTTTCCATAGAGGTTGCACTAGGTTTGAAGTCCCACCAATAGTCCTGGATTTGTTTTTAACATAGATGCTTTTACCAAGGGATTTAAAAGTTGGAAAAATAAGGTCTGTTCAAATTATCCTTCATATTAAGCTGCTCCAAAATGCACACATATATAATTCTTCTAAGGTAGAAAATCCTTAAAGGCTAATAACATAAAATTTTGTTATTTCATTAAAGAGAGGCTGAATTACAAATGAGAGGAAACATATTTAAGAAAGAACATCAAATTCTATAATTAAATAAGATAAATAAAGCAATAAATTGAAAGCATAAATTGAAGCAATCAGATAATTAGAATATATATATATATATTTGAGTAGAGTATTTAAGCCTAAGTAACTCTAACTGAAGCACTATAATGATTGAATCTTGTTAAACTCCTTACCTAGGCTATTTTTAATGGAAATGCTGACATCCTTAATACAGAGATCTGAATACGTACGTTCCAATAGTATATATAGCCAGCAGACATGTCTCACTAAAATGTGCTGAGTTAACTTTTCAGCTTTAGGGATTTTATTTCGCAAGGGCAAGACATTAATTTCATCACCTTCAACTGTTTTAAGTGATTGCAGTTAACCACTGATTTAAATAATTGGTTTTATTTTAGCTATCAAGCCTATAGAAGGAGGCCCAAAGTTATAGAAATTAGAAATTACATCTCTAGTTTAGTCAAAAAGTACCTGTTATTTTGGCTGATTAAATTTCATCTTTGAAAATCTATTATAAAAATGACAGTCAAAAATCTAAACTATTTCAGAACATTTATAACTAGCTTAAATAGACCTGAAATAGTTCATTATAAAGAAATAATTGACTTACTTTCAGCCTAATGTGTCTGTCAATGTGATTATATTAGAAAATAATTTTATTCTTGAAGAGAAAACTATGTCTGATGTAAAATTGGTCTTAAGAAGCCATAAGTTTGAATCAGAATGTTTTGTCTCTATTTTGATATAGTCCCCCCAAATTTCAATGAAAAATACAGTACTTCTACTGTTTTTTATAGTCTAGTGTTCCCTTGATAAGGGTCATTCTTAAGTTTTCATCATTTTAAATTTCACCTTTAAAATTTAGAGAAGAGGATGGTGAGCTGTCATTCAGAGTATTCACAGCCAAACTTATTCTTATTCTTTATATACTCAAGACATATTATTTTCCCCCATAATTTCCCAGCCCAGTTACCCATAGTACACCACACTTGGCATACTGACTCCTCTCCAAAATTCATTCTTACAAGGTATCCAATGTCTTTTTAATTTAGTCCTTCTATATCATTTAATTCAAATTAAGAAGAGTTAAGAATTAAATTCAAAAATGAAGAGTCTAAAGTTGTGATTTTACTAAATGAACTTCTCCCAGATGATGAAATTAGTAAACAGTGACAATTTTCTTTCAAGGACAGACACTAGGATAATTGGTATAGCTGAAAACACCCTTGGTAACAATGTTAACATATGTTCTAGAAAGAGTTATCCAAAGTAGACTCTTTAGAGAAAAAGCCCAATTATATTCTTTAACTTTTGAATATAAACTTTTGAATTTAACATTTTTAAGGAATCAAACAGATATCATGATAATTAGACGTATGTGTTACAAGATTAACCCTAAAAGGAGATATCACAAAATATTTTCACAGTCAATGTGAAACTTATTTTTAAGGATTTTCTAAAGCAGAAAAGAATGAACAATGTGGATGAGACTTTTTAGTGAATCAAAGTCTTAGCAAATAATATGGAAAGAAAAGCAAATAGCAGGTTCAGTACCTTTAGCCTTAACACAACATGAGAATTAGAAGTTTCTGTAGCACAGGAAGAAGTCCAAACTTTAAATACAGGTACAAAATTCCACAAATTTTTGCTCTGCGTTGCTTTGTTTTCCTGTATCACTTTCCCAGAGAGTACGATGAATTCAATAAATTAAACAATCTTGTTTCCCGAGGCAAGACACAAACACCGTCACACAAATCGGGGCATGAACTTCCTAATCAGGCCATGGAGGTAAATCCATCCTACTATCACATGAGTTGACCTGCTTAGAAAAGGCCATTAGCTGTAAGAAAACACGACATTTTGAAAAATACCACACAAAATTAAGATATCTCTGGTTTAAGAATCTGAGATTCTCTCACCATTGAATAAACATGTCTGAACATCTCTGGGGTTCACTGAAAAACAGCAAGCACATAGTTTCTGTCCATTACGCAGTTATAGCATATAGCTAAGTAGGCCATCATTCTCACGAACAGGAAAAACATGAGGAGTTTCCTGCGCAGAAACAGCTGACTGACGTTCAGCAAGTGGCTCAAGCACTCTCTGGCCAACTTTCAGGCGTGAAGTAAAACTCAGTCTCTTACTCACCAGAATTTGTGACTTAGCCTTGTCACCCCAGTGTCACCTCATATATTTCCCAGTCTAGTTCCTCTTGACTCTGATGCTTTTTCTATTCTGTATTCTAATTCCTAATCCCTGGGTTGCAGACTCCTGTAGCTTGTCTACCTTGCCTTAATGATCATTCTTGCCAACTCATTCCAGATTAACCTGACTCCCCACTGATCCACCTTCTTAGGTTGTCTTTTTGCTGTATAAAACTTGATGTGAACACTCTGAATTAACATTAATAGGGCAGACAGAAGTCTAAAAATCTCAAACTATTGGATATATACCTTGTCTATAAATTATCAATTTTTATTTTTCACTCATAATGTAGGGTTCTCAACCAAAATGATAGAAAACTCTATGACGATATTGGGTCAGCAGGGATTTGGAACAGTAGTTATGGGGGTTCCAGGTTTATTTCTAAAAAAAAAGAAAAAAGAAAAAAATGGCAAAGAGCATAAATTTCTTAGTTATGGTAAACTTTGAGACCATGCAAGGAAGACTTTTGTTTTAGGCACTGGTAGAAAATATAAGTTATGAAACTTTTACTTAATTCCTTGAACAATGCTGGCAAGACAGTAAGGTTTCAATAAATTAATAATGAATAATGGAGGGGGAAAGAGAGGGAAGGAAGGAAAGATACAATGAGAAAAGAAGGAAGAAAAAAAGGAAACGTTGTGAACTGACCTAAGCTAAATTGGACAATCAGAAAGTAATAGGCTGTTTTAATAAGTAGGCATATTCTCTGGCCATACACAACCCATATCCACAAACTGCCTACTAAGTAATATTAGTAAATGCAAGCAAGTGTCAACAAAATACTATTGGATTACAAATATTTTTGAGCAAGCATGCAAAATAAAATAAAATATAAATACATATAATCTACTTCAAGAAAGTCTGGAAAACTCCACTCTGTCCTCAGACACTCAGAAAACACCTTGCTTCAGATGTTCACTGTGAGACAAACGCAGAAATATTCTCTAGTAGGTATCCTTTTACCTGAGTGAGGCAAGTGTCCCTAAACTCTAGAATTTCTTTAACATGTAACCCTTATTTATAAAGAAGTGATCTGCACAATCTTGCTAGCCAAGCACATGCCTTAAACACTTATTTTTACCAAAGGCATATTTTCTAACATGTGTAATGCTGATTAATAAATCTGTTGGTTTAAATTTCAGTACTTTTCTTTGAATGATTCTAGAATGTGCTATCTTGACTACAGCATTTCAAATACTAACTTACTGTCCTTAAAGAATAAACCTATACTCCATCTCACACTCCAAATATACATTTCTGCTACAATGTTAACAGTGAAACATTTCAAAGCAAATTATCACACAGAAAGTAAATCAGAAGGGAAGGAAGCCCATTAGAATCCTTGGACTCTAGTAAAAGATTTATAATGTAATTTTTTAAGTAAATGTTTGATTAATTTAATTACATTTTATTCTATGCTATGGTCCACTAAAATATAAATTTCAAATATTACTTTTTCCTTTAAGGATGAAATAAACAAGTAGGTAATAAGAAAATGGCAGGTGAAAAGAAGGAAAAATCTAGTCCAAATGGACACAGCCGAGAGTTTGAGAGCCATTTTAAAGTGATGAGAGAAAATAAGGCCAACAGTTTAAATGACAATTGATGAGAACAAATTGCTTTTGAAATCCAACTTGAAAAACTCTCTCCAAAATGTCTATTTTATTAAGTGGCAAATTAATTTCTTGGCACATTGTCCAGCTTTTAAAATGTAAACATAATAATTTAATTCATATTTTGTACAGATGTATTCATTTCCTATCCCCAAATCTTAGGTATTTTAATCATTAGAGTTATTTTCAAGTTTAAGTTTCAAGAGTATATAAATGCTAGAAAAATTATATATTGGTAGTTGCCAACCACTGTGAAAAAATTTTTTTTAAAATTTTATACACAATAGAACATTTAAAGGGGTGAAGGCCAGGTTTTAAAATGTGCTTAACACCTTCTGACACTTATTCACAGAATACTGTTATGATCCTTTGATGTTAAGGAAAACCAAAAAACATATTTTCCCCAAAGTAAAATCATTTGGTGTCCCTCCAAATGATATGCCAAATTGCCATTCTACTAACCTGGATATAACTTGGAGAGCTTAAAATCAGCAAGTTATAAATACCAAATCATTGAGAATACCCATAAAACACTCCTTACTTTTCACTCTATTGCAGCAATTTTCAGCCATCACTGTGCAAAGAAGATTCTGGGAAGCTTTTAAAAAATGGAGATGTCCAGCCTCTTGTCCAGCCAAGAGAATCTCATTTAATTTGTCTGGAATGGGGAGGTCAAGATATCAATATATATTTAAAACATTATTTTATTCTACTGTGTTGTCAAATTAGAGAGCTGCTAATATTGCTAAGGTTTTTGCCAGAATTGGAATATTTTAGGAATTAATTTGACTTTAATAAATATCTGAAAGTGTCTTTAGGAGATTTTGCATATACATTTGTACCTTGTCTGTTCAATGAAGTAGCACTAACCTGCTGTCACACTTCTATAAGGAATATATAGAAAATTACTACTTACAGAATATTTTATTATTATTTGTCCATTTTGGTAAAACAATCACCTTATTAAAAGGTGTTAGTATAGTAAAATATTAGAAAATAAACAGTAAGGTTATGATATATTTTTTCCATTTGTTTGTGTCATCTGCAATTTCTTTCATCAGTGTTTCATAATTCTTCTTATAGAGACCTTTCACCTCTTTGGTTAAATATTCCTAACTATTTTATTTTCTTGGTAACTATTGTGATGGTACTGAGTCTTTGATTTGACTCTCAGGTTGACTGTTATTAGTATATAGAAATGCTACTGATTTGTGTACCTTGATTTTCAAAGCTGAGATTTTGCTGAATGGGGCTTTTTCCCGCCTTACTGTTAAGTGTGTGCCTGTACCATAGGTTGGGTAAGGACCTTTGGCTTTGTTTGGGTATGCTTTCATGGGAGTCTAGGTTCTGGATAGGTACCCTGATTATGGATACCCTTAGTATGGTGGCTTTCTAGGTTATTTGTACTCTGTAGCAGTGGTGTACTACATGGGCAGATCCTGTGTTTCTTGTTGGTGAGGGAATATGGAGGTCTTTATTAACCTTTCTTTTTCCCCAGTCCTGTGGTCTTGTTAACAGTGTGAATTATATTGGGATGCCTAGTTTAATCTCTGAGACAGTAGGTGGCACTTGTGGTAAGAATCAGCTATGCCCTATATGACTGAGTCAGTAAATGCTGTAATGCGCTGTATAAGTTTTCCTCCCTGTCCATAGGTGGTGCTTGCCAGAAACAGCCAGCTGCAGTTTTGTTTCTTGGGACCTGTGACTGGCTCTAGTCCCACAGAAGAAGCACTTGAATGCCCCAGGTGGTGGGCAAAGCACTGGAGCTCCCAGGGTACTACTTATTCTTCACCACAGCAGACATGAGGGTAGGAGCAAGGCTGGGGCAGATGAACCTGCCTTCACACTCCACAAAGGCAGGCACAAAAGTTGTCTCAGCAGCATTCAAAGATCTTTTCCCAGGGTACTCGGGAAAGTCTGCTCTTGGAGGAGGGGCAATCTGACCTTCACAGTCTGGCTGTTGGGAGTGAGTTTTGCTCTTCTACTTCTTCCCCTGCGCCAAGTTTCCTTCCAGCATCTGGCCGCAGGCAGGAGCTCAAACTAGCTGAGCCCACCAGCAATGGCACTGTGGGCTGGGAACCTCTTTGTCCAGGATGTTGCCCCCGACCAAAAGCATAGCTTTCCCGTGGGGTGAGGGGTGCTTCATGAGTGCTCTGTGGCTCAGACCCACTCTGTACTCTCTGTTTAGTTCTTCACACATGGGCTCCCTCACATCCTGAAATTAGTTCACAAATCTCCTTTTTGTGCCCCTGAACAACACAATTTAGTCCTGGGTGTATGGGATCCAACCTGTGGGCCTGCCCCTGGTGTCCCCAAGTTCAATCCCAGAACATGACAAGAAGAAGCATTCTAGTTCCAAGTTGTCTGTGGAGAGCTCAAGCATGTTTAAAGTCCCTCCACTTTGGGGTTTGCCCTGCTCTGCTGGAGCAGCCAGGCAAGCAGCACCAGAGAAAGCTGGTTGGCAGTGAGCTCACAGCCCAAGCACCCCTTGGTCCACTCTAAGTCTTTAAGAGGAAAGATGTGAGCCCCACTCTCTGTGGAAGCCTGAGTGTGATGGGCACACCAACAGAGGGGAAGCAGCCGCTTCTGGGAGTCTCAGCTCAATTTTCCCTTGGGCACCTGTGCCACTTGGCAGCACAGTGGTTGGAGGGGGGAGGGGAGGAAAAGAGGAGTCTGAGTGGAGGAGAGATGCTACTCTGGTTCTTTGTCTCTCTTCCTGGAAAGCAGCCCAGCTGGAAAGTCCAAGCTCTGGGATCACATAGATTCCTCAGGACCCAGCAGCCCCTGTGGCCACCAAGTCTGGGTTGGAGTTGGGATGTGGGGACAACCAATATGAAAATTGAAGGAATGAAGCTCCCTGAGGAAGACAAAGGCACACAATGGGTGGAGAAGCAATATGGCACCTGCCATCTTAGCTTGGGTCTGTGGTGATGGGAAGCAACCTGAGGGGGCTGGCACCCTGGTGCTTGTTTTCAAGAAGATTCCAGTTCAATGGTGGCAGCATCTTTTGCAGTCATGAGGGTAAAGAAGTTCTCCAGCAGGCACAGGAGCCTGCTCACTACTCAAGGTGTGAGGGGATCAGAAATGTATCCCCCACCTACCCTTTCCATGGGACTTCAAGTTTCTCAGTGTTTGATACCTGCCAATATCTTGCTCCTTCTTTTCCTGCTTGGCAACTTATTCCAGTGGAATCTCCAGTAAGTTTTGGCACTTCTCCCTCAGAATTACACCTGAGCTATGTTGGGGGTTTTTTGTTTGTTTGTTTGTTTTGTTTTGTTTTAATAAGGTAATTTTTTTTTGAAAGTACACTTGAAAGTCACTATGTACAGCCATGCACTATATAACAATGTTTTGGTCAATGATGGACCACATATACAATGGTGGTCCCATAAAGGTCTTGCCTGTCTTAGTTTGGATTCTCCAGAAGCAGATCCTGGGGTGTATGTGCAAGCGCCCCCAGAGGAGGCCAGTGAGGGAGAAATGGAATCAAGAACAGAAGCTAAACCAGTGCTTTTGAAAGCAAAGTCCCAATCTCTGCTGATGCCTCCAGGAGCTCTGGGGCAAGATCTAATTCAAGGGAGCTGTGCTTTTATACTCCTGTGTGTGGCTGTCTTTGGCTACAGACCACTCAGGGAATGTAAACTGGGAAGCTTCAGTGCTTGGTGTCTGGGCAAAGCAGCTGTACTGGGAGCCAGCAGGAACTAAGCAGAGCAGAAGCTGAAGGGTAAGTGCCCAGCACCTGACAAGGTGATACAAGGGAATCTGGATTTCACTCTGATAGTCACTGCTACTCTGGAAAATCACTCATTTACCAGGAGTCTTTATACTTTATATTAAATGAATTAATGCTACTTCATAGGTGTTAAAAACTGCATGAACTACAAAAGATTATATATATATATATATATATATTTGTGCAGAACAAAAAGTAGATCTGGGTAGGTCAGTGAGTTGAGAAGTGAGTGAATGTGAAGACCTAGGACATTACCGTACATGAAAGTAGACGTCATAAATACCGTACACTGAGGCTACACTAGATTTATAAAAAAATTTTCTTTCTTCAATAATAAATTAACCTTAGCTAACTCTAACTCTTTTTACTTTACAAACATAACTTTTTTTTAACTTTTTGATTCTTTCTAATAACACAACACAAAATGTATATTGTAGAGATGTACAAAATTTTTTTCTTTATATCCTCATTCTATAATCCTATATCCTTTTTCTATTTTTACTTTTAATCTTGAAAAAAAATAAAAACTAAGACACAAACACATACATAAGCCTAGGCCTACACAGTGTCAAGATGATCAATATCACTGTCTTCCACCTCCACACCTTGTCCCACCGGAAGGTTTTCAGGGGCAATAACACGCATGGAGCTGTCATCTCCTGTGATAACAATGCTTCTTCTGCAATACCCCCAAAAGACCTGCCAGATGTTGTTTTACAGTTAACTTATCATTATTATTATCAAGCATTGTGGACTGTACATAATTGTATGTGCTATACTGTTATACAACTGGAGTGCAGTAGGTTTGTTTACACCAGCACCACCACAAACACATGAGTAATGCCTTATGCTAAGGTGGTATGACAGCTACTACATTACTAGGCGATAGGAATTTTTCAGCTTTATTAAAATCTTATGGGACCACTGTTGTATATGTGGTCCATCATTGACCAAAACATCATTATACAGGGCATGACTGTACATAGTGACTTTCCACTATACTTTTTTTTTTTTAAAAAATTACCTTATTAAAACTCTCAAAATTATAATTATTTTACTTCAGAGATGAATCACAAGATACTAAAAAATATTTCCAGTTCTGATAAGATTTTATGTACAACAGTTTTGTGTACTAAATGATGTGTCAGTCACTATCTTGACTGTTAGGAAGTGAAAGGACTCAAAAAGACTTAATTTAGCATTATGTCTATAATCAGTCTAAAAAACTTCAATTACAGAAATGATTCAATGGTAAACCTTGAGAATTCCTTCTCAGCATCAATGTAAAACAAGGCATTGTTATCTAAATGATCTCGATAGTCTGCCTTCTTACAAGCACACTGAAAATGCTTGTTGGATGATTTAAGGAGAAATTATAGTTATTTTTATTGGCCCCTGCAGGGTGCCCTCTTTTTATGTTCTGTGATTGAACTGATGCCAGATTTTTAAGATAAACAAAGCCAGCTGAAATGTCTAGCAGATTCACAAATTTAAACCTCTTTCCTCAAACACAAAAAAACTTGGTAAGTGTCTCGTGGGATCATTCGTGAGTGTAGCTTGAGGGGAAATGATTGACTGGATAAAAAGTGACAGTGAAGAATAAGCTCAGGTGTTGAGGTCAAGGACAAGGCCAACCTTGACCTAAATCAATTATATTTTGTATCAAATTCCCATAGAATTGTGAAAGTATCAACACAAATCCAAAAATAAGCACCATGGAGAAATGCCTCAGAACACACGATCACCTGCACATGAAAGTAAAACAATGTCTACATAAAAATAACAACCTCTTGTACTTTGGAAACGTGTTTTTAAAATAGTAAAATATGACAATATCCATAGTCATTTGTGAAGCTGAAAAATGAGAACGATTGCTAATTTTTAATGAAGATTTTTTTTTTTATTTTCTTGTTCAAGTTAACAGAAAAGTTAACACCCAACATCATGTTGTACTCTTAGAAGAGTAACTTCTTCCTACCTCTATTTTTCTTCTAAAATGGGTATTTATCATATGTGTTTTTTGAATCATATTGAAAAATGTCACCAATAAAATTGATAAAGGTTGTAGCTGCAGAGAGCAGGCAAGAGTGTTACCACCAGAGCCTATACTCATCGGATTTAGATAAATTGTGTAGGGGAATATTAATTTTTACCTTGGTTTTTCTCCCTCCTTTTTAAATTGTATAAATAATACCTATATCTATTTCAGTTGTAAAGTTTTAAAAAGAACACAGAGTAAAAGAAGAAAGATCCTGCTTTGAAGAAAAGTATTAAATAATATTAAATAATCAGTCATAATTTTAAAAAGAAGAAATTCTTCATAAAATAAGAATAGATGGGAAATCTTTAACTTAGTAGAATTATTTATCAAAAAGCTGTAACAATCATCATTCACAGTGATAAAAACTTAGACGTATTCCTGTCAATGCTCACGTTCACTGATTCTATTCAAAATTACACTGGAAGTTCTAAATATTAAAGTAAAAAAGAAATTAAGGTATAATGGGGGGCAAAGACGGCAGACTAGAAGCAGCCTGCACATGCCACTCTCACAGAGAGGATCGAAAGTGGCAAATAGATATTTACCTACAGATTGATTGTCTATGAGAGAGCTTTGAGAATCAAGAAAGAGGAGACAGGAGCACCCAAAGTGAGGGAGAAGGAAGTGGGGTGAACCACTCATCAGGATCAGAGATACCCAGGGAATGTGCCTGCATGTGAGGAATGCACAGAGATGAGAACACTCTGGAACTCCACAATTCCCCTGCAGACACTGCAACCAGAGCTGCAGAAGGGCCCCTCCATCACACCAGGCCTTTGGTCTAATACAAGGAGCTGACTAGAGACTGTGCAGCAGTGTTGCTCCAGAAAGAAGGTGCAGCAGGGTCCTGCTGGTTCCTGAAACTTGCATGCTGAGGATGGCACCCTTTTGAGGTCACAGTCCCAGAGTACTACATCTACCGAGGGGTCAGATCCATTGCTGTCATCCTCCAATCACCCCCACTAGGCCAGAGAAAGAGGGAAAGACCAGGCATTCTTGCACACTCCATGAGTGGGTGCCATGCACATCTACCACTGGGGAATGTGGGTAGAGCAGGGGCCCATGAAAGTGGCTCCTGCCACCATCACATAGGTGGCCCAAGCCAGCCACAGCTGCCATGGGATCCAGGCAGAGTATGCACCTGCAGTCCCTAGCTCTCACCACTGACAGACCTGCGAGGAGTGAGCACTCATGGTGGGTGCTCACTGGACCTGGGTACAGAAAATGCTGAGTTTGTCATGTGCAGACCATCTGCTGCACCCTACCTGCACCCTACCATGACAATCACAGAGGAAAAGGGAGACACAGGAGAACAGCAGTGTTAAAGGGTCACAACGCATCTTCCCCTCTCCTGCCTCATCAATCTACTGGAGTAAGACTCAAGCACACCATCCAGGTTCCTCTGCAACTCTTCAATGAGCAACAGAGTTCCCAGCAGAGGAGAACAGGTGTACTGTAAAGGTATCTGTTTTGAGCTGAGAGAAGAGGCTCCAGATGAGAAGGAACCACCATAAGAACTCTGGCAATATGAAAAGACAAGCTATTTTGAGAGCCCTAAAGATCACACTAGCTCTCCAGCAATGGACTACAACTGAAAGTAAATTGTTGAAATATCAGGTATGGAATTCAGAGTATGAATCACAAGTAAGATCAATAGGATTGATGAGAAAGCTGAAAATCAGCACAAAGGAGCTAAATAAATAAATAATTCAGGACATGTATGAAAAATTCCCTAAGGAGATAAATAACATAAGAAAAAATATAATAGAACTTCTGGAAATGAAAGAGTCATTTAGGGAATGTCAAAATACAGAAGAAAGGTGTAACAACAGAGTTGACCAAGCAGAAGGAAGAATTTCAGAACTTAAAGAAAAGCCTTTTGAATTAATTAAGTCAGTCAAAAATGAAGAAGAAGAATAAAGAAGAATGAATAATCTCTCTGAGAAATACGTAAATATTTAAGAATCATAAGTATGCCTGAGAGAGAAGAACAATGATAAAGCATGGAAAACATATTTGAGGGAATATTGGAGGAAATCTTAGAGGTATTTCTAGACATTCAGATACAAGAAGGTCAGCAAACATTCGGTAGATCCAAGTCAAATAGGACATCGCCAAGACACATAATCATCAGTTTGTCAAAGTCAAAGTGAAGAAGAAAATTCTAAAAGCTGTGAGACAAAAGCATCAAGTACCTTACCAAAAAAACCAAAACCAACAACAACAAAAAAAACCCCATCAGACTAACGACAGATTTCTCAGCAGAAATCTTACAAGCCAGAAGGGATTGGGACCCATCGTTAGTCTTCTTAAAGACAGTAAGTGCCAGTCAAGAATTTTGTACCCTGCAAAACTAACTTTCATAAATGAAGAAGACAAGCAAACACTAAGGGAATTTATCATCCCACTAGACCTGCCATATAAGAAATGCTTAAAAGTGCTGAATACTTGGACTAGAACAATCGATACCCACCAGTGTAAAAATAGCTGAAAGTTAAAATTCACAGCTCTAATAAAATAGTAACACAAGAGAGCAAGTAAAACAACTAGGTAACAATCAACATGATAACCAGAAGAGTATCTTACATATCACACTAATACTGAAGGTAAATGATCTTAATGACCCACTTAAAGATATAGATTGGCTGAACAGATTTTAAAAAACACAAATATATGCTGTCTCTAAAAAACCTATTTAATTGAAAATGATTCTCATAGACTCAAGGTAAAGGAGTAGAAAAAATTACTTCACACAAATGGAAACCAAAAGTGAGCAGGAGTAGCTATACTTTATCAAATAAATTATACTTTAAATCAGCAATGTTAAAAAAAAGACACAGATGGTCATTAAATAATGATAAAGGGTTCAATTCAACAAGATGATATAATAATCCTAAACATATATGCACTTAACATAGGAGTTCTCAGAGTCATAAAACAAATTCTGCTAAATCTAAGGAGAGAGATAAACAGCGACATCATAAAATCCAAGGACTCCAACACTCTACTGATAGAACTAGACAGATCACTGAGGCAGAAAATCAACAAATAAACACTGGACTTAAACGGGACTCTGGAACAGAGTCTCGCTCTATCACCCAGACTACAGTGCAGTGGGATCATCACTGCAACCTCTAACTCCTGGGCTCAAGCAATCCTCCGGCCTCAGCCTTGCGAGTGTGCTCACTATCATGCCTGGCTAATTTTTCCATTTTTAGTAGACACGAAGTCTTGCTCTTGCTCAGACTGGTCTTGAACTCCTGACCTCAAGTGATCCTCCCATCTTGGCCTCCCAAACAACTAGGATTACAGGCATGAGCCGCTGTGCCTGCCACCCATTTTTAGTTTTCAATATCCATTACATCACTTTATGACTATACCCCTCATTTAGCTCCCACTTATAAGTGAGAACATGTGGTATTTGTTTTTCCATTCCTGATATACTTCACTTAGGATAATGGCCTCTAGTTCCATCCCAGTTGCTGCAAGAGATATTATTTAATTCCTTTATATGGCTAAACAGTAATCCATGGTGTATATATACCAAGTATTTTTCACCCACTTCTCAGCTGATGGACATTTAGGTTGATTGTATATCTTTGCAATTGTGAATTGTGCTGTGATATACATATGTATATATCTTAATTAAAAATACTTTATTGTTAAAAAATGCTAATGATCATCTGCAACTTAGTGAGTCATAATTGTTTGCTGGTGGAGGGATTTGCCTTGACGTTGATGGCTGCTGACTGATCAAGACGGTGGTTGCTGAAGTTTGGGGTGGCTATGGAAATTTCTTAAAATAGGACAACATTAAAGTTTGCCTCATCAATTGTCTCTTCCTTTTACAAAAGATTTCTCAGTAGTATGTGATACCATTTGATAGTATTTTACAAACAGTAGAACTTCTTTCAAAATTACAGTTAGTCCTCTCAAACTCTGCCACTCTTTTATCAACCAAGTTTCTATTAAACAATCTTCTGCTGTCACTTCAATAATGTTCACAGCATCTTCGTGAGGATTAGATTCCATCTGAAAACAATACTAATGTCCAGAATCTACAAATAAGATAGTATTTTACAAACAGTAGAACTTCTTTCAAAATTACAGTTAGTCCTCTCAAACTCTGCCACTCTTTTATCAACCAAGTTCTATTAAACAATCTTCTTCTGTCATTTCAATAATGTTCACAGCATCTTCGTGAGGATTAGATTCCATCTGAAAACAATACTAATGTCCAGAATCTACAAATAATTCAAACAAATCAGCAAGAAAAAAAAAACCCTTTCAAAGAGTGGGCAAAAGACATGAAGAGATGTTTTTCAAAAGAAGATAAAGGGCCAAAAAATATGTAAATATGCTCACTATCCCTACTCATCAGGGAAATGCAAATTAAAACTACAATGAGATACCACCTTACCGTTTCAGAATGGCCATTATTAAAACATCAAAAACCAATAGATGTTTGTGTGGTTGCAGTAAAAAGGGAGAAGAAATACTTGTATGCTCTTGGTGGGAATGTAAACTAGTACAACTTCTATGGAAAACAGGATGGAGATTCCTCAAAGAACTAAAAGTACACTTATCATTTGATCCAGCAATCCCACTACTGAATATCTACCCAGAGTAAAAGAAGTCATTTTATAAAAAAGACACTTGCACTGTAATGTTTACTGCGGTACAATTCACAGTCTTTGCTCATGCATAAGAAGCAACTTATTCATTTAAGTTTTATCTTGATATTGTAGCAATTCAGTCATATCTTCAGGTTCCTGTTCTAATTATAGTTCTCTTTACACCACATCTGTAGTTACTTCCTCCACTGAAGTCTTGAACCCCACAAAGTCATTCTTGAGGGTTGCAATCAACTTTTTCCAAACTCCTATTAATATAAATATTTTGACATCCAATGAGTCACATATGTTCTTAATGACATCTAGAATGGTGAATCCTTTCCAGAAGATTTTCAATTTACTTTGTCCAGATCCATCAGAGAAATCACTCTATATGACATGTATAGCCTTACAAAATGTGTTTCTTAAATAAGAATTGAAAGTCAAAATTGCTTCTTGATCCATGGGCTGTGGAATAGATGTTGTGTTATCAGTCATAGAAACAACAAACAACTAACATCTCCATTAGAGCTCTTGGGTGACCAGATGCTTTGCCAATGAGCACCAATTTTTTTAAAGGAATCTTTTTTGTTTTTTTGTTTTTTGAGCAGTAGTTCTCAACAATGAGCTGAAAATATATTCAGGATATTCTGGATAACTTGCTACAGCTTCTATATCAGCACTTGCTGCCTTACTTTGCAATTTTATGTTACAGAGATGCCTTCTTTCTTTAAACCTCATGAACCAAATCTCTGCTATATAGCACTTTTAATTTCTTTCAAGAACTTTTCCTTTGCATTCATGACTTGGCTATTTGGTGCAAAAACCTAGCTTTCAGCCTTTCTTGGATTTTGACATGCCTTCCTCACCAAGGTATGCCATTTCTAGTTTTTTTATTTAAAATGAATGCATGGAGGCCATTGTAGAGTTATTAATTGACTTAATTTTAATATTATTGTGTGTCAGAAAATAGGGAGGCCTGAGGAAAGCGAATGAAAGGGGAACAGCTGATCAGTATAGCAGTGAGGAGGGACAACATTTATCAATTAAGTTTGCAATCTTTTATGTTCATGGTTTGTGGTGCCCCAAAACAATTACAAAAGTAGTATCAAATTTCATGGTACACAGATCACCCTATCTGACATAATAATAAAAAAATTTGAAATATTGCAAGAATTATTAAAATGTGACATACAGACACAAAGTGAGCACATGTTTTTGGAAATACAGCACTGATGAGACTTGGTAGATGCAGGGTTGCCACAAACCTTCAATTTGTTAAAAAAAAAATGCAGTATCTGCAAAGCACAATAACGCAAATTTCAATTAAATGAAGTATGCCTGTAATTATAGAGTTAAAAGAAAATAAAACTGTCGAAAAATACTCCTAAGGAGATACATATAGCCCTATAAAACATATAGCCCAGAAAATTGATCTGTCAGAGAAATTAGAAATGACCTCTTGGAAAGGAAAGTGATAAATCAGCTACCTGTAGGACAAACAAGAGGACAAGTTTTCTAGCAGAGGAAAAAGTAAGTTCAAATATCTTATGTCCAGAGTACGAAGGGTAAGAGCTGTCATAACGCTGAAAAATAGGAAGAAACAGAAAAAGAGCGAAATTAGAACACTGATTGGGCGGCTTGTTGATAACATCCAGGCAGGAGCTCCCTGAGCATCTGGAACAGGCGGTGGGGCCCACACCCGGAACAAGGGTCTCTTTCCGGCTACTTCAGCCCCTGCGGACCCGGAAGTCCGGGCCGGTTGCCGCGTGAGGGAACCTGGTCCTCCCCGCAGCAGTTCCCCCACACCCTCTGCCCGAGCGTTCTTCCGGCGGAAGGGTAGGTGACTGGGCGCCCGCGGGGAGTCAGGCCGGGGCTTCAGGGGAGGCGGTGCGGCAGGGGGGCCTTCCAGGGCTTCCTTTCTCCAAGCTGGCAGCGAGGCCCCGGGTGAGCCTCTGGGCCTCCGCGCAGACGCCCTCTGCGTACCTTTCTCTGTTCGGGTTCTCTGCAAGGAGGGAGAAGGTGGCCTCCTCGCGAGAGAGCAAAGGGGAATTGTCACAGAGTGTTTGCTGGAACCCGTAGAAGTTAATGCTTGTTTGCTTAAGAACAGCTTTTCAGTGGTGGTTTTGAGGTTTCTAGGGGTTTTTGCGCACTGTGGATCAAGAGCAAGGAAATCCCTTTAGTACCTTATTACGGAAGTCTGTGATTTTCCGAATATTGAGGGTTTTATGTCTAAAAGCAACACGTGGAAAAGTTAGTTTTCTTCCTCCAGGGCTGTTTTCCACTGTCCTCTTTTTTAGGGGGGAGGGCGTTGCTGCTGTTCCTGAAATAAAGTTACTTATTGCTAAAGTTCGGGGGGGGGGATAAAAGAGTGAAATTAGTGTACTGGTGATTTTAAGCTTACCTGACCTCACACTGTCAACCCTCCAGTCATTATTCTTTAAACAGCAGTCTTTATTAATTTATTCATCTGTAGTCTTAGAGTAACTGTATAATGAAAAGGGACTGAAGAAAGGCTGGCTGTGTAAGAGTGTAATTCACCTTTACATACCAGTAAAGGTCAGTTACTCACCATTAATGTTTGAAAAAATAACAGCAAATAAAATGTTTTTTGTAATATATTCTCTGTAATTCAATTGTACTGTAATAAATATGGTTGATTTTTAGATCTCATTTTGAAGGTTTTTAAAGAATTTTTTGGCAGGTAGACTGAGAGGAAGTGGAAAATTGTTCCCTGCTCCCATGAAAAGATAATACAGTACAATACCTTGAATTTTTTTCTGTATTAAAAGCATGTTATAAACTATCATTTATCACTGATTTGTCAGACTGTAAAACAATTGATATTTTTAATAGTCTAGGAAGGATTGTCACTTTAAAAAGTTTCTTACTCTAAGGGTCTTAATAGCTTTCTGCATGAACTTAAATTACACCAATTTTCACTGTTCAATATGTTGTGCCATAACAATATAACATGAAATATCTTTCTGGTATGAGAAAATGACTACATGTGGATGTAAGAATAAGTAATTTATCATGTATTTTTTTTAAAAGAAAAATAATCACGAGTGTGGTTCTATTCTTTAAAATCTTTAGTAATCTCGTTTTCTCTACATTGTTGCTCAAATAAGGTTTCTCTAATTTTATGAAAACCATCTAGGACATTACATTTGCTACATAATGGGAGGAATTAAGTATCATAAAACTTTCAATAATGTTCATTGAAATTGTGTACATTCTCTTCTCATCCTATACATCAGATGTAGCAGAAAGAGTTCCAGGCGGTGTTAAAATTTTGGGTTTAGAACCCAATTTTAACATCTAGGAGCTGCATTACATTTGGGCCAGATTTTCAATCTGTAAAGTTGAATAATACTACTACTTATATTACAAGGTTTTATCTAAAAAATAAAGTGTATACAAGCATAGCTTGAATCTTTTTGAGGTAGAGATCTTGTCTTACGGTTCATTCCTATTCTGTATTAATATGTGTGGCTCCTTTGCATCTAGAATATGCCCAATTTACATATGAAAAATTAGATCTAATAAATTATTGAGATTAATATTCCAAAAGAAGTCTTCACTTTGTAAGTAATTTGAGGGAATAAATGAAAGATAGATCATTTTTCTCCCAAAGTTATCAAGAAATTTCACAGAAAGTCTTGAACAGCATAGATTGACTCAGCAGTTTATATCCCAACATCTTTTCTGAGAAAGCTTAAAACATTTCATACCTCACTTAAAAGTACATGTCTCTGGAAAGAAAATAGCTTGAAAATATTATATGTTGGACCATGATTGATTGTGGAGAAGATTGGATTGGATTTATGTCAACAAAGGAAGCATCCTTGGAGAAAGATATATTTTTAGTTCTCTTACAGAAGGGACATATACTCTGAGAAGTCCTTGGTCTTGATATTAGAGGAAAATGATTAATAGATCTCATGAGTGAATGGAATAGGTCCCTTTAAATTGGAAAATAATGAAAAATTGTCATTTATTTCTAAAACAGAAGCTGCTGCTAATATACATGTAACATTTTGGGAGCCTTGATTTTTTAAAATGTTTTAGAACACTTTATATATATATATATATATGTGTGTGTGTGTGTGTGTGTGTGTGTGTGTGTATCCCCAATAGTCATTTATATTTTAGATAGGTACAGTATCAGACAAAATGAGACATCTGGTAAAGTCTATAGGAAGGCATGTGAGCTTGAGAGTCTGTGGGAAATTCACAATAGGAAAAGGTAATAAAACAGTAAAAATAAACCATATGTTGCTAATGATTTAGAATGTGAGGAGGACTTTTTTTTAAAGCTGAAATCTATTACGTATGAATTTAATTTGTTTCCTGGAATACAAAACTCTCAGTGATTATCAAAATGAGTAAGTTTCTTCATCTCTGGCAATAAAGAAAGTATTTTTATCAGTGATGCTGAAGGTGCTTCCCATCCATCTGCCCCTTTACTCTGTGGGGAAGGAATGTGAACTTGAACAAAGATGAGCTCAATCATTTCTAACTTGCCCTGTGGCTTTTGTTAACAATCCTCAAAGATTTGAAATTCAGTATGCTCCTCTAAACAAGTTTTCCACAGAATTATATGCTATTATAAACACTATATGCTGAAATTGGAACTGAAGGTTCTGAAGATACTAGAAACTATAAAGTTGGTGTTAGAAGAGATCTTAGAAATTTCTACACAGCAGCCTTTTATCAAGTGTGCCCTCTAATCTCCTGCGTGAAAATCATGAAACAATCTGTTAAGATGCAGATTCTTGGATTCCACCCTGACCTTCTGAAGCAGACTCTCTAAGTGAGAACCTGGAATCTGTACTTTTTTTTTTTTTTTTTTTTTGAGACAGAGTCTCACTCTGTTGCCCTGGCTAGAGTGCCGTGGCATCAGCCTAGCTCACAGCAACCTCAAACTCCTGGGCTTAAGCGATCCTTCTGCCTCAGCCTCCCAAGTGGCTGGGACTACAGGTATGCGCCACCATGCCCGGCTAATTTTTTCTATATATTTTTAGTTTGCCAATTAATTTCTTTCTATTCTTAGTAGAGACGGGGTCTTGCTCTTGCTCAGGCTGGTTTTGAACTCCTGACCTTGAGTGATCCACCCGCCTCAGCCTCCCAGAGTGCTAGGATTACAGGCGTGAGCCACTGCGCCCGGCCGGAATCTGTACTTTTAACAATTTCTCTCAGGTGATTTTTAGACTCCCTAAAGTTTGCAGCTAATTTACCAATCTAGAACTGTGCTGTCCACCACGGTAGTCACAGCCACATGTGGCCATTGAGTCCTTGAAATATGGTTAGTGTCATACTGGAAGCATAAAATACACCTCAGATTTTGAAGACTTGTTATAAAAAAAGTAAAATATCATAATAACTTTATATCAGTTACCTGTTGATATTATAATATGGATAATTAGATTAAATAGAATATATTACTAAAATTATTTTTACCTCTTTCTTTTTTACTATTTTTATATGTCTACTAGAAAATTTTAATATTGTATGTAGCTTGCATCACATTTCTTTTAGATAGCACTGCTCCTTAGACTGCAGATGTTAATAATAACTTCAAATCTTTTGTTCAGCCTTATACTGAAACATTTATATTTTCTTAATAACTTGTTATAATATTTAAAGGATATTTACTTTTCATTTTTATTTGTGACATCCAAGTACTAAAATATTTTACATGAGCTATTTGTCATGAATGATATCATGACTTTAATGTTATAAAAAAAAATTCTGTAAATAAATTTGATGTAATTTGAATTTATGAACTTGAACAATTGCCAAAGACTCTAAAATAAAGCTACTTTTGTATCAATAACAATGGACTGCTGCCTATTGTATGAGAATTACATATTGCTTCTTGTATATTACAAAGCATATGTCATGCACGCGTGTGTGTGCATGTGGGCACAGCACTTAATACACAAACTAGCTAATTAATGAATTCCCTATTCCACTTGAGCACACAGTAAGAAACATATTGTAGTCACTCTTGTAATTATATGAAAGCCACATGACTAAGTTCATGGAATCTGGGTGGAAATGATGAACCAAATTTTCAACTATGGTCCATAAAATCCTCCCATTCACAGTCCTCCATTCTTTTTCTCTATCAGAAAATTAAGTGAAGAAAGCTTCAAGGACTTAAAAGAAAATGGTACTAAAAAGTATAAAGAGCCAAAAAGTCTGAAGTATGGCTCAGCAGACAATGGCCTATAAAATACTCCCAGTGAGGAAACTCTTTTTAGATCGTTACATGGGTGAAAAAGTAATAATAATAATAATGTGATAAATCACTTAAATTTTAGAGTTGTTATAGCAGTTAGCCTACCCTAACAAACAAATATATTTTTAGAATGCTTTCTTTTCCTTTTTAAATCCCAACAGATAATGTTTCATATTCATTGTGTTCTTGAGCTAAATCTGATTTTTTAAAGGAAAACTATAATTTTAGAAAAATAAATCTCCTCACACACTATTACTTATCTCAGACTTGTATAAGTCATCTTTGCTTTCTTTATTAGTGAAATTTCTTCAGTTATGTCATTTAAAATAACTTTAATTATTTTCATTTATATAGACTAGGGTTTGAAAACTTTTTTCCTGCGAAGAGTCAGATAGTAATATTTTAAGCTCTGTATCTCTATCACAACTAATCAACTCTGCTCTTATAGTACAAAGGTAGTCTAGACAATACTTAAAGAATGGGTATGACTGTGTTCCACTAAAACTTTATTTATAAAAACAGGTGGAGAACCCATAAGCTATAGCTTTCTAATCCATGGTGTCAACTGTTAATGGCTGTAACAGAAATTTGGAGATACCAAATAGTATCAGGATAACTCAGAAACTTTATTTAGCATGCTAAAAATACTACTTTTTAATGTTGCTCTATATTCAATTTAAGGTACTTTGTTGTTTCTCTCTTAATGTACAATTTTTGGATAGATTTTTTAGAACTTCATGAAAAACCATTTTTCTACTTACCTGCATTGTTTAGCTACTTTGGATATCAATTTGGGCTTGACTTTTTTCCTTACTTGCTTCTGTGCCTTCTATTTCCTAATTTACTAAAAAAAATAATAATAATAATTATTGAGTAGAACTGACAGGGCAGTGCATTCAAAGGGGAGGGGGGGGAAATACAATTCAGAGAGAAAATAATAAATTACTAAACCACAAAACAGTCACACATTTAAACTATCTTGATAATAGAAACCTCTTTGCAGCTTTTTTTTTTCTGATGATGATGCTGTTTTCATTGTTTTATTGTTTGTTAAATTTTTGGAACTTCTTCCTAAATCATTATTTGTTATTCTCTCTTTGTAAATTGTATTTTTATAGATATTTGATTTAGGCTGTTCTTTAGTGCCTTCATGTGGTTTTTCTACGTTAAAGATGCAATTGAAATAAACCGCACCTCCCAAAAAGAAATACAGTAACCCTCAGAAAGAAAAATAAGTTGTAACAAAGTATTTCCACCCCTTGGCTCTAACTATAAAGTAATCAGCACAAAGAGGAGGCAGAGGGTAAGAAAATGTGTTTCCATTGAATGTCTTTCTTTAAAGGACTGAAATCTAATTTGGGTGAGTTGTTGCTTGATTTTATCAATTTGATCAAAGCAGAAATAAAACAAATATTCACATCAGTTCAATCATTTACATAACCTCAGATATTCAACTTTGATGGAATGTTTAATTTTTAATCAAACATGTCACATATCATAACCAAATTGAAAAGAATAAAGGACTCCATACATATTTTAAAATAAACTCAATTTTAAGACCAAGAATCTTGTGCTATGTATAAGATGTTCTCTCTCATTATATAATTGTAGTTGATCTCATATTTTCTATCATCAAAATGATGAAACCAGAAAGATTGTACTATGGTCTATTGATTTTAATTAACATTGCAATAGCTTCAGCCACAATCGCGGGTTGCTTCATACCCAGAATGTTCTAGGTTTATTATCAGTGGCTTCAACGCATGTTGCACGTACACTTAATAGTAAAACATGAGCAGCAATGTTCGGAAACTGGGAATATGTTTCAGAGGAAAAGTGATGAGAGAGGGCCTCTATTATCCTTATTCCTGGAGAAAAGAGTTCCCATGTGGTTAAATCATGAAGAAATTTGTTAGCAATTCAAGAGTATTTTTTATGAAGCCTGTGCTCAATACATGAGAAACTCAGCAATTTCAAGATAGATGCCATCAGCATTTGCAACAATCTTCTGTCAGTTTTAAGATTCCAATTTCCTCTGACCTTGACACTCTTTAACAACCAGATGAGAATCAAAAGTGCTACCCTTAGTGACAAAGGACTCTATTTTTATATTACAAAGTTGAGTAGTCAACAAATTCTGAACTTACTGAAGAACTAAAACAAGATCAGGATTTGGCTAAGGCTGGTGGAGAATATTGCTTATTATTAAGAAAGCATGTCATATATTTTCTTGGAAATAATTCTGGCTTCATATGGTTAATTGTCCTAAACTAAATAATCAAGGCATTTCACTCTTACCTGGAAATTATTTTTGCACTGATAACCAATTGTTATTTCAAAATACATTGGTGACTTTGGAAAAGAAGGTGGTGGGTATAGTTGAAGTAATGCTTGCTTAGTTACTAATGCTGTTTGTTTTATTCATTTCACTGTGTCACAGTATTTTTTAATAGTTTAAGTATTATATATATATATATATATATATATATCACAGCATACTATTTGTAAGGACAATGTAGGGGAAAAGATTGATATTTTGCCAGCTGCAAGAGAACACAAATAGACAAGCGCAGGTACACAGGTATGCAGATCAAGTACAAGAAGCAGAAATGGATCCTGTGGACTGAAACAGTTTTAGAACACTGAGTATGAGAATTTTATCATTCTCTAGTTACAAAGGTTCATAGATTTTTCTTGTGGCAGGAAGATTCAAATATCAATTGTCTAATCCAGTTATAACAATTCTATTCTTCTTGCAAATAATTTGTTACGGCATGTCATAAATTGTAACTGTGGCCAATGAGATATCACAGGAAATCTTCTGGGGGCTTCTGGGGAAAATATTTTAGAAGGACATATGTTAGGAAAACTGCAGTTCCCACCTTTGGATATTGGACATAAGGACCTAATGCCCAAAAGAGCTGTAGCCATTTTGAGATCACAGGCAAGTTGAGGTGTTTCTGTCAAGGTGAAGATGGGAGTATGGAAAGATGGAGAAAACCCATATCTGAACTGATATCATTTATCATTTAAATGTCCCTGCACTGTCTCTGGACCTGATTTGTAAGATAATAAGCAGCTATTTTTAATCCTCTGTTTGTCAAATACCACAATCATTGAAGCCAAAATCAAAATAATCCCAATAAGAAAAATATGTTTTAATGCTTAGATTTAACAGACTAATTAAAAAATAGTAACAGTGACAGAAAAAATATCTGGAAGAATCCTAATAATGGATAACTATAGACAAGGGAGAATCAATCCGTATTTCTTGAATGTGTTTTGATTCTCGGATTGATTTCATCAGAATTATTCTCTAGACCAATTATTTCTTATGTTCACCTAGGATTTTCACGGAAATGCATTCATTCTTCATTCATTTTGTTTAATAAGTTCTATTATATCAAAAACTTCAGGAGCTGGAATATAGCACTAAACAAAAGCTTAAAAACCTCAGCACTTTATAGGAAGCTTCTTTTCAATTGGGAGAGACACACAATAAACAAGTAAACAACAAATAAATACATAATGGTAAGTACTTGGAAGAAATAAAGTAGGTAAAGAAAATAAAGTAGGTTAAGGAATAGAAAGGGAAAAAGTGAGGACAAAATCGACCGACTTGAAGGAGAAATTTTTGTGCACATCTAAAGAGAGAGCGTCCAGACAGAGGAAAGAGTAAGTTTAATGGGGTAGTTTGCCTTCTTTAAAGGTCAGAATGAATTCCTAACAGGTTGGAGTGAAGTGAATGCCATTAGGAGAGTGGAGTGAAGAGGAAGTGGGGGCAGATCAAGTAGATGTTTTTAAGCCACTGTAAGAACTTTAAGTTTTATGATAAAGGTAATCGGAAACTACCAGAGTATTTTGTGCCAGAGAGAAACATGGTTTAATTTATAAAGTGTCCTTGGCTACTGTATGGAGAAGAGACAGGGAGGGGTTAAGATTATCAATAGAGTCTGCAAGACCAGTTGGGAAGTGGTTGCTGCAATCCTGTGAGATGAGGGGATCCTGGTCGTGGGGAAGAAGGTGACAGAGTAGAAGTGATGAGAAGAAATCAGTTTGAGGTGGGATTTGCTGATGGATTGGATGTAGGTATGAACGCAAGGGAAAGAGAGGAACAAAGATGACTCTTGAGCTTCTGACCTAAGAAACTACACGTGAGAAGCCGCAAAAACAATGACTTAGCTCTTAGTCCATTCTTTAGGCAAAATTATCAACTAGTATAAGCATAATTCTAGAGAAAAACAGTTTCTGAAATGATCATTGACAGGGTTCTGTTTGGGAATTTCAGATAAATTCCAACATTGTTCGTGAAATTGCTATTTCTGGTATGAAAGACTCAGAAATATTGTTCTCAGAAATACTGGTTCTGTTTTTCTTTACTTGTTTATCTTTGTTTAGCATGGCTGGTTTGATTGATAGAGATTATTTGTGAGTTTGAGTATGCGATGACTATTTTTCACTTACTTATTTGGCAGCATGTCAACACTTTGATTAAATTCCTGCAAGTTTTTCTACAAATATGTGCTAATTTATAAAGATCTCAGGAGTCTACTTATTTATAAGCACTCTACTTTGTAGTAGCCTCTGGGCATTTAACTAGAGTATCTATCTGAAAAGAAATTCAAGTTTTAAGACAGAAACAATTCTGTATATGGGAGAGGTCTATTATGCAAAATCATCCCTAGAAACCTGATGATAAGGAATTTCCAAAATTTCTGACACATACCAAGCTCAGAGCCTTCATATCAAATGTTTCCTCATGAACAGTGATTCTGAGCAACACTACCACAGTCTAAGCAGCTGGGTCTTCCCATATTTGAAGCCAAAGTTTTGTCCATTCAATTACTAAACAGCAAATCATCATAATTACCTAAAATTAATCTCTAATGCACATTTTAGACAAAGATAAAAATAATGCAACTATCTAAGTTTATTCAGCTGTTTTGCCCATCAATTTCTAACTCTGTTCTTTCAATAATTAACCTAACTCATAAATAACTTTTAATAAGAATATATTCATAACGTATAGTCACATTTGTACCCTACTGAATATTTAATTGCTAATCTAATTTCTGGCTAATAACTTTACAAAAGATAATGGTTCACCATCTTTTCACACTTAGTCAATATGAGAAATAGTATCTTTATCATCTCATTTTCAGAGTCTAAAACTAAAGGAAGGAGGACTGGAGCCAACATTTTTTGAGTATTGAAGTTTAGACACACCACCTACTTTCATCCTCACAACAGTCCTATAACAGACATAATAATGTTCACCTTTTTCTAATTAAAAAGAAAGGAATGTGGAGATTGAGTAATTTTTCTGAAGTCACACAATTTGTAAGTGGTAAAATTGTAATTATAGTATAGATCTGTCTGAGTCCTGGCCCATACTATTTCTACTATATTATGCTTAATCTACTCAGTTAAAGGTAGAAGAAGAATTAATGTATCTGTAGGTAATTTGGATGTTTTTCTTTCCCCAGGCAGTCTCTGTTCTCACCCCATATTCATTTTATAATAGGATTGAGCCTTTGTTGCATTACAAAATCAGTTTCAGCTCCATGATATTATTGTAGCATGTGCTAGTCAATATAATGTGTCAACTTGGCTAGGCTATCCTGCCCAGATGTTTCATCAAACACCAGTATAGACGTTGCTATGAAGGTATGTTTTAGATGTGATTAAAAATTTAAATCCAGTAAACTTTGAGTGAAGTAGATTACTTTCCATAATGTGAGTGGGCCTCATCCAGCCAAAGGCCTTAACAACAAAGACTGACGTTTCCTGGGGGTGGGGGGGAATTTTTGCCTTAAGACTGAAACATAGAAACTCTACCTGAGTTTCTTCCCTGGCCTGCCTTGCAGATTTCAGGTATAAGACCACATGCAATATCAACTCTTACTTGAATTTTCTTCCTGCCAGCTTGCTATATAGGCTTTGGACTTACCAAACCCCACAATCACGTGAGCCAATTCCTTAGAATCAATCTCTCTCTCTCTCTCTCTCTCTCTCTCTCTCTCTCTCTCTCTCTCTCTCTCTCTCATATATAACATACATTATATTGTACTCTGATATGTTTCAATGATTTAGACGATGAGATTTGTGGTATGAAGTTGAGATTTTGATGAGATTTTGGACTGTGAGTTGATTCTGGATGGATTAAGACTTTTTGCTGGGATGGGATAAACGTATTTTGCACACGGGAAAAACTTGAATTTGGCAGGGACCAGAGGGCCAACTGTTATGGGCTGAATGGTATCCCCCTAAAAAGATATATTTTGTCCTAAACTTCAGAATTTCAAGATTTTATTTGGAGTTGGGGTCTTTATATAAGTGATCAAGTTAAAATGCAGTAATAGGTCAGGGCCCCAATCCAAAATGACTGGTATCCTTATAAAAGGGGGAAAACTTAGGCACATAGACTGATATGCACATAAGTAGAATGCCATGAGAAGCTTAGAATTATGCTGCCACAAGCCAAAGAGAGAGGCCTGAACAGATCATTGCCTAGTATCTTGAGAGAGACTGTGGCCTTGCTGACACATTGATCTTAGACTTCTGCAACGTTGAGACAATCTGTTTCTATTTCTTAAGCCACTCTATTGCAAAGTACCAGTTTGTGGTACTTTGTATGGCAGCCCTAAAAAACACATGCAGATTTCAATAGGATTTTTATGGAGATTTAATTCAAAGAGGGAGAAAAGAAATTTATATATCTCCACAAGCAGTAAAATAGAATAAATTCCCCATTAGGTATCTCTAACTACTCAAATCTCCTTTCCAGCTCCAACTTATCTCATTTCTTTATTTTCTTTCTCCATTCAGCAATCAATTCTCTCTCTGGTTTTTGCCTAAATTTACTCACTTTCCTTACACAAAAACAAAAGTTTTTCATAGTTAGGGAGCCCTGGGATTCTCAAAAGCAGCTTAGCAATTACATAATCATGCCTCCTTCCTCTCCCATCCCAAATACATCAACAAAGTATTCACCCAACAACACAGACCTCTTTTAAATAGCAATTAGAAGATTTTTCTCCCTCCTGACTGTTTTTCTTTGAATTTTGCCCTTTGAAGCTAGCATTTGTGTTTACATTTGGCATCAAATGGGCACCAGGCCTGCATCATCAAGAGGGAATTTGATGCAAAAACTACAAAAGATTAAAGTACTACCATAAATCACCGCCTATATCAATTTATATTTTCTTAAATCTGGAAATACTATGTTTTATAAATGGACTTTTCTTACTTACATAAGGCCAAAAAAAGAAATTGACAGCATGGAGAAAGCATCAGAGACCAAAAGGGGAGTGGATCAGGAGGGAGGCACCATCAGCTGGAGCCTTTATTAACTCAGACCTGTGCTCTGGGACCGTTCTAATTTCTGTGCTGGTTCTGGTGTTTTTTTCTTCCCTGTACTTTTACCTCAATAACATTATCTTGCTGTTTACTGCTGCTGTTTGAACAGTTTTACCAGTGAATTTGTAAAATAGAAATCCATGCTCATATAACCTGATGTCTTAGTGATTTTATTATACTTCAGAAGGTTCAGGAAAAAGATAAATACAGTTTATATATGCCACAGTCAAATACATTCTCAACAAAAACTGTCCTAAGAAATGTTAAATACATTCTTTAAAGTACATAAATTTTCCTATGGAGTTGATAATGCCATGCTTATAGAAAATTTGAAAAGTCAATAAAAGTAAAAATAAGAAAATAAAGATCACCCACACACCAACAAGAATAATCACTTTAGTATCCTCATAAATCCACCTAGATTTCCTTTCTATGCAGTTTTTTAAAAGGTACCACATTAAAATTATCTAGTATGTCACTTGTTTCAAATTGTTTAACCATTGTTAAGTTGGCATTTATGAAAAATAAACACACATATATACTAGAATTTATATATAAAGTTGAAACCATAGGATGTTTATTCAATAGCATAACTATCATCTAGTAAACACCTAGGAAGCTCCATGGGCTCTGCCAGGAAACAGAACAACATAATGAAACTCATGTTCTTTGTATATATTTGAATCAAAAGAAACCAAAGGTTCAACTTTTACCATTTCAAAAGCTCAGCAGGATCAATTCTAATATTTATTGTGAATACAGCGAAGTTTGTTTTCCTGGATCCATGTTTCCCTGTTCTGCATCCTTCTCTTATCCCTTTCCCATCACTTAGATACCAAGTTTTTCCAGGTTTTCTCTCCTCTACCACAGGCTACACTCATTATCTCAGTCTCCATAAGGTACAAATGACTTAAAACAGCTTAAAGTACTTCCCATTGGCTAATTTAATTTTTTAAAAAATACATTAAAGCCTTAATTTAAGAGCGTGATTCACTTAAGTTATATTTTTTGTCATCATCTAGTGAATAGGATGGGAATTCACTGATAAGATTATGGGTCTACATATTAATTACTATAATTATGTTATATGATATTAATTCATTCTGTCCCTATATATGTTTAGACATAATAATAGTATTGTTATTTTTATATATCAATCGTTTAAACAAAATTCCCAAATCAGGCTCTGATTAATGAGAATAATCAGATTTGGGGCCATATTTTATTCTACAGAGGCTAAAAGAATAAAAAGTAGAATCTGAATTGTTTCTTTTCACCATAGAGTGCGTTTAATCCACATCAGAACCATCTGAGAGCACAATCCTGAGAGCAGATGCAGAAACTGAGTTCCAAAGCACATGCAGGATCTATTGCTATGTGATTGGTTACGGTCTGATCTTCAGACCATTAACCTTTCTACCAATGATTTTACTAATCTCAGACAAGTCAACAATAAGACTTGATTAAAATGCCCATATGAATTAAAAAGGAAAGCATCCTCTAGATACTTTTGAATATGAATGAATTTATTACAAAATACATTCATCTTATGGTCTGTCAACTTCAAGAATATCACTTTTAAGGTGAGCTGATAGGACAAAAGTAGTATTCCCTTCATTAAACAAAAACAAACCCAGCCTTTGGACCTTTAATAGAAGCCAGTGAAGGTTATATACTTATAAATCATGGACAACAAATATCAGAATTATCTAACTTTGCAAATATTGCTAACTCTTGCTTGGTATCTGAATCATCTGTCTGATATTGCAGCATTCACATGATTTTTCTTATTGCCAAAAATTCACTTCTCAGGATTTATCACAAAATGGAGTAAATCAACAAGTTCTAAAAAGCAAATCCTGGTATAACCTTGATCTTAACTGAAATAGGCCATGGGTGAAAAAGAGGAGCATGTTTGCTACCAACAAACTTCCATACATGTTTTCAAACCTCCTTCACCTCCTTGACTTGGCCTGCTGAAACGGAAGACTGAGTCACATAGAAAGCATATGTTCAGCTTTAATAGATATTATCAATTTTCAGAATAATTGTACCAACTAACATTTTCACCAGCAATGCATTATCTTTCAGTTTCTCTATACCCTGACCCAAACTTGTTATTATTACATTTTTTAGTAAGTTTATATGTTGTGCATTTTATTTGCTTGTTAAAATCATTCTGATTGTTGAGTAGTGATATTTCACTGTGATTTCAGTTTGCACTTTTCATATGACTAATATTGTTTTTGGACACTTCTTTTATTTCACTTTAAAGTGACTGATCAAGTCTTCTGCACATTTGAAAAATTAGGCTGCCTATTTTTTTTCTTAGTAATTTTTAAAGGTTGTTTATATTGGGAATATAAATAATTTGAAATATATCTATTGCAAATACCCTGTGGCTTTCCTTTCCATTCTCTCAGGGGGTCTTTTTGATAATATAAATGTATTTTAATGAATTCAAGTTTATTAATCTTGTTCTTTATACTTAGTACCTTTTGTGCTCTGTTTAAGAAATCTTTGTGAAACCCAAGATTGTGTCAGTGTTCCACAGAGAAATAGATCCGATAGGATATATGTATACATATATGTGTGTGTATATATATATGTATGTATATATATATATAGAGAGAGAGAGAGAGTTATTATGGGAATTGGCTCATCTGGTTATGGAGGCCAAGAAGATCCATGATCCACCAGCTGCAAAATAATGAACCAGAAATGCTATTGCTGTAGTTTCACTTCAAGGCTAAAGGCCTGAGAATCGTAATTGTGTGGGGTTTGGAGGTAGGGTTTGCTGGTATAAGACCAGGAGTCTAAAGACCTAGGAATCAGAAACTCCCATATCCAAGGGCAGGAAAAGATGGCTGTGACAGCTCAAGACGAGAGAAAGGATTCATCCTTCCTCTGACTTTTGTCTTATCTGGGCTTTCAACAGATTGGATGATGTCCACCCACACTGGTGAGGGTAGATCTTCTTTACTCAGTCTACTGACTCAAATGCTAATCTCTTCCAGAAACACCCTCACAGACACACCCAGAAATAATGTTTTACCAGCTATCTGAGCATCCAGTCAAGTCGACACATCAAATTAACTATAACATATGTTTGCTTATATAATCTGCATTACCCTCTCTGTGTGATTTGATCTACATATTTAGACCTAGAGTAGAAATGGTATTTTGAGTGTTTGGCTTGATGTAGACAGAGGGGAGGCAAAATTTTACCTCTACCTTTGAAAGGATTTTTCCAGCTGGGCCTGAAAATTGAATTGACTTAAGATAGATAAACAGAATAAATGCATACAAACTTTTTAATGTAAAGAGACTTCATAAGGAAATGAAGACCTAAAAATGCATTCAGAGTCAAATACTTATGAATCGGATAAAGTAGTAAATTGTAAGAATGTGATAAGGCTAAGAGTCTTGGATTAGGGTAGTTAATTGGGTAGAAAAGTGTCTAGGAAAATAAGAGTTGTTTATATAAATTCCCCGTGACGTCAACTTTCTGTCCTTGATGATAAGAATCCTACTTTCCTTTTGGTATAGGAATTCTTCACATGGGAATTTCATCCCTTGATTTTAAGAAGCAGAACGAAGGTCAGAGTGATCTTCTCACACCTGCTATATTTAAAGCATCTTTAACTTAAAATAGTCAATGTGCCAGAATGACATATTTTGGGGTGGCATATCTTAACTCTTTCATAGAGATAAAAACTCTTTTTTCCATATAGATATCCAATGTCCCTTCTCTAAAGGATCTTGGACCTTAAGGAGCTGATAGTCTTCATTGCTCTCTGATGCCTTGAAACAATATTTATTTTACTTCTACATTTTATACTTATTTATGGTAAGAGTATTAGTCTAACAAAAATTACTCTTTATTTTATGAAGCAGAAGTTTTATGTAGATTTTAGTGTCAACATTCTATACATGGCATATCCAAGGATTTTTCTCTTTCTTTAACTTAATATATCAAATAACCTATATTTTTTCAGAATAGTCATAAGATACACATAGAATGATGAAGAAACAATTTTCTGTTAAGAGTCAAATTGAAGTAAAAGAAGTTTCCAGTATTACACTTATTTGGAATGAGCATTCCAAAAAAGCCTCAAAACCAAGTAGTCATAATGGTCTTTATTAAATTAATAAAATATGAACCATTTCCTGGAAATTTAACTTTAATGATGAAGAAAAATTATATCAAGAGAATCCAAAGCTCTCTTTTCCCCAAATAAAAATGAATTAAAATAGGCCAATTTTCAAAAATTAGATTTTACAGTTATTGAAATAAAAGTGAACAAAGTACATTTACATAAAGATTGATGACTCAAGATTACAGTAGTAAATCAACATTTTGACTTAATTGCCCCTATACTTTAATACCTCCCATCTTGCAAAAGAAGCTGGAAAATGATACTATTTCTTGAGTACAGTAAAAAATATTCACAAAGCATAAAACTTAAAGAATGAAATTAAGAACATGAAATTGTTAAACTATTTTTAAAACAATGATAAGGAAAGTGTCTCAAATAAACACAAATTGAACATGTTCCTAAACCGCTAGTGTCATGGATGCTTAGATATTCCCCTTTTAAAAAGTCCCAATCAAAAGCCTGGTTTTATACTTCTCTTTCCTCTGCAAAAAGTGTTCCTCCAGATTTTGCCTTAGACTCTGAGCACATCTTTTAACTACTAGGTCAAGTGTTCTCTTCACCTCACCCTATATAATGTTGTTGTCTACAGCATTGCTTTGTCTTTAACCCTGTGTTATTTTCTTTATGGAATTACCAGTATCTGAAATTCCGTTTTGTGCTAGTTTTGTTGTGGTTGTTGTTATGCTGCATTTGCTATCTCTTCCATTATAAACTCCTTAAGAATAGAAACATTGTTTTCTTTAACACCATAACCACAGTATTTCAGACAATGCCTGTAACACTAAATATGTATTAAAAGAATGGATCAATAAATTATTAAATGAATAAAGAGATGTAGGGTCTTTCATATATGTGGTAAATCATCAATTTCAGATTGGGAAATATAACCAGGTTTCTTGAATTCCAATTGTGTTCTCCTTTTAACAAACATGACACCTTTTTTTGTTTGTGCAGACCTTTAGAAAGTCAATTTATACACATTTAAATTCATGTATATAGTCATGTAGCCACCATCACATTGAAGATATAGAATATTTTCATCACCTCAGAAAGTCTCCTTTCCAATCACCCCCAGCCACTGGCAAACATGGATCTTATTTCTGACTTTGTAGTTTTACATTTTAAAATGTTAATAAAATGAAATAACAAAATATATACTCTTTTGAGTCTGACTTCTTTCACTTGCATGATATGTTCAAGACTTCATCAATGTTAGTGTTTGCCTTTTGTTGTCACTATTGTTACCTTCAGGACACCACAGGCTTTCATTTTTGTCTGTGATTGACTGACTGATTGACACACTTACCTTATGCTTAGACAGGCAGCTCGGGTGCTGAGGGGTTTCATTTCCTACTTCTTCTTCAGCTATTCCTACATGCCTTGCCACAAAGGAGGTCTTTCTCTACGCTCTTGTACTTTCCCCAGTGGTAGATTGTTGTTGCTCTCATAGGAGTCAGGTTTGTCACAGGAGTAGATGGGGTTCTTTTTTGTTTTGGTCCAGCCTCAGCCTTGGACAGGTCCTATGCAAAGGACAGGACATTCTCATTGTTCCTGCGCTTTCTTGTGAAAGATACACCCTGGCAGTATCAGTGGTTGGTGTAGGCCAAGAACTTCCTGCCCAAAATATTTTACTCCTTTTTCCAGAAGTCCATCTTTGTCTGTGTATTGGGGCCAGAAGGTGTTTATCTTCCCACCTATCCCCAGTGGCTTAGGGCTTAATTTCATGGGACAAAAGTTTCTGTGAAATTGGGGAGAATATTTTGGTATTCTCCAGCAGCCACTGCTCATGTCTGCCCCGGTGCCACCAAGGGACACTCTCCCTAGTCTCCTGCCCTGCCCCCAATCTCTCCCATGAATACCTGATAGAGGTCGGTAAAAAATACCTTGAGAGAGAAGATGAATCCCCTTTGTGTTTTGGGCCCCAACTATCCCAAAGTGGTCTTTACTTGTTGCCTTACAACCTCAGCTTTTTGATAGGCTAGAGAAAATTTATGCTTCGGGGAGTTATTTGACATTTTCTCATGAATAATATGAGAACAACCTTCTTTGTAGATTTCTGTATCCTAAGGGGAATCAGAGGTATGTCTGTGCACTCAACATGGGGATTTCCTGCAGGTGCTACCCTACTTTAGGTAGTACTGACAACTGCAGGTTGCTTGCCACAAGCCAAAAATGTTATCTTACATAAAAGGATTATTTGTGATCAAAGATCTAATCTAGTCTTTCCAGCTAGTCTTTTATGCCAATCATACCCTTTCGAAGTCATCAGGCAACAAGAGAAAGTTTAATAAATAGCATCATTTTGAATAACAACAAAGCTGAGAGATAACAGAACATTGAGTGAACATTTTGAGGGCGTTCTTACTATCACCACATACAATTTATTTATTGCCTCTTTCAATCTTTTCCTTGTCCAATTTCCTTATTTGTACATGTTTACATGACTTGATCTTCATCTTCTACTTTGATTTGTGCAATCAAAATATAGCTAAAAAACTAGTATATTTTTGCAGATCTATAAAATTGTGAACATTATTATGCCATCCATAGAAAAATGCAAAGAAAATTGAGAGGCACTATTTCTATATGTTTTCGTAACTATTTCTGAGTCTTAGAATTACTGATTTATTTTACTTTTAATTGTTTCCCCTTTTCTCTCTCAAGTATATAAATTGAACATGTTACTATTATCAGAAAAAGTTTAAAATAGCCTATATATTCAATATATTCTTCTATATAATATCTCCTTCCAAAAGTCTGTTTACAAATTCTGCCTTAGCATAGAGAAAGGCCTTTTTCTCCACCCCCACCTTCTTAAACATCGTTTTCTCCTATTACTGTGGAAACTCAATTGCCCCAATGTTTGAAGACTTTATCTTTGTTACTTTGTATTTCTTCTCTCTCACTGACAGTCTCAAAAAAAATCTCAATATTTTAAAAAGTAATTATTCTTTTCTATCTCCATAGTACAGCTTCTTACTGATATATTAAAAATCTGTTTTTTGTTGTTGCTTTTTTGTCTCTGTCTACACTTAACAGGTAAAGTAAATAAGGTATTTATCTTAATAATTCCAAAATAAAATTGAAAATAAATTAGTTTGGGCTATAATTTTAAGAAAAATATCTCATCTCAATTGCCTTTAAATATATAGACACATTTCTTAATTAAGAGTGCTTCTCTTTCCAGTCATTTGTATTATTCTGTAGGAAGTGAATACTCTGAATAACTTTATTTAAATATTATTAATTTGTACTAAGGATTGAAATTTTCCAAATTTCCTTTTCTTCTTGATCTGATTCTGTCACTTTCTCTGCTAAGTACTTTGCTTACTTGGTTTATGCTTCATGAAAATAATCTAATAACCCTACAAAATTGTTTTCATTTGTTGCTGTTACTGTTTTAACTCTGAACCTAATCTGTTGCTTTCCCTTAGATAATTTACTGCTGCCTGAGAGATCTTCCAGTATGTTCCTTAGCCTTGTCATTTTCTACACTTTCATAAAAATCTATTTTCATCTAAAAATAACTTTTCAAATTTTTCTCTGCAATATTTTTTGAATATTAAGATCTTTTAGTGCATTTACATAATTTAAAAACTTGCTTACATATTAATATTAAAATAAGGAAAAATATTAAAATTAGGAAGAACTACTGTCACTTAAAATTAAGAAGAGTTTGGTGGCATAGAGATATGATATTTTACACAGATGTATATTATGTTGAGCAATATTTACTTGAACTCAGGGAGTGAAGTAAGCATATTTAAGTCTGAAGAAATTATTCATTATTTAACTTAGTAAGATATATGAAATTTATAATTATTAAAAGTCAATTGTTTCCTAAACATAAATTCAAATATTATTTTTGTATAAAGAATAATGAATATGTCAAGAATTTTCATTTATCTTAATATCTAGCCTCATCCTTGAAACCCAAAGCAGGATACTTGGCTTTAGGAGAATTTATTCACAAAACTGTTCTGCTGATACCTACATAGAACAAATGCAAGCAATTTCTGATTCTACATACTGAGGGAAGCAAGGAAGAGTGTTATCTAAAATAATGAATGAACTGAAAACATTAAATTTTGAAATATTATTTGTTTTCTTTCAAAATATTTCTCTTCTTATTCATGTTTGACTTGCAATAAGATAAAGTGAAATTAGGGATTATGCTTAGGGGTGTGACTGGGCACAGTTCTGGTTTTGGCCTATCCCCACCCTGACTGTCCCACCCAAAACACAAGGATGTGGTCTCACTGATGATCAATTTGACTCAAAGCCCAGGAATATGGTTTGTATCAGTTGAGGAAAGATGTAAAGCTCATTTAAAGAAAGTAGTCTTCAAGACATCAGGCTGCTCAAATCTAGCAAGGTCCTCTCTTGCCAAGGCAGTGTCACCGATGGCAGCAAGCCCCATTTATGGAGTTGGGCTAAGACATGCTCTCTCTGCAACTATTCTCTGGGACCACGTCATTTCTGGTGAGATGCTGTGCTTTAAACTAAATAGATCAGGAAACTTAGCAAATCTTAAACTAACTACTGAGGGGTCTGAGATGAGATGTATTTCTTCCCACCAACTCAGGCAATGTGAATCTGAAACACTCCTATTCATAACCATTCAAATCAGTAACTGAGGAGAGGAGAAAGCAGCTCAGTACTGTCCTAAATGACAGGAGAAAGATGTCCTGAGGTTAAATCTGACTGAAGATAATGCAAAACTGAATAATTTACATGAAGAGCTCAGAATTTATTTATGGGGATAACATTCTGAAGTTTTAACTCATATTTTTGTTCTCTCTTTATCTTTATGCCATGTGACCGTCTTTCAGACTAGACAACTTGTTTATTCCACCTCCATTTCTCCAGGGAAGTAATTCTAGTAAGCCTACGGCACACAAAAAAGGAATTGTTGGTTTCTTAGTTTCAAATAAGCTCTCAAAATTCATAACAAAAACAAGAGTTTTGAAATTCAAATGTTTTGCTTTACAAGAGCTACGCTGTTTTACTTGTAATTGTCTAAGGCTTAAAGGATTTCAAGGCATGAAGTTTATTTCATAAGCAACTGATTTTGAAGAAATGTGTAGTTAGGCAGTTCTTCCCCCTTTCCTCATTTGTTAAAGTTTTTATAAGCTAAGGGAGAGGGGGCAATGAGAAAGAAGAACAAAAGACCTTAGCTGTCAGTAGAATTCTCTGCCTCTTTCCCAACTTCAGCCAAGCTACTAAGAAGGGAGGGAATATAGAAATAGAGTTAAATTAGATACTTTGACAGCAAAATTTCTTGTGTCTGCATTCACAGGCAAATCTTTGAAAGTCAACAAAACTTATAAAGTTTGTGATATCACTCATGGCATAGGATCCGTATCAGTTTCCTATTGCTTGCAGCTGTGACAAATTCCCACAAATTTAATGTCATAAAACAACACGCATCTTTTATCCCACAGTACTATAGATCAGAAGTCTGAAATGGATATGACTGGTTTCCTTTTCAGAGGCTCTGGGCACAGTTCACTTCCTTATCTTTTCTAACTTCTAGAAGCCACTCACATTTCTGGCTTCTGGTTTCTTTCTTCCATCTTCAAAGCCAGTAATGGTGGGTTAAATCCTTCTCACATGGCATCACTCTGTCCTCCTAATGCCCTCACATCTCCTTCTTTGACTCTTTTCTTGCCTCCCTCTTGAACTTTTAAGAACTTTTATTACATTGGGCTCATCTGGATAATCTACGACAATCTCCCTAAATTAAAGTCAGCTGTAAAGCAACTTTAATTCCATCTGCAACCTTAATTCCCCTCTGCCATGTAACATAACATATTCACAGGTTCTGAGAATTAGGATGTGGAAATTTGGGAGGGAGTGGGGATCATTTTTCTGCTTGCCATAAGATCCATGTACTAGAAATGGCTGCATGAGGTATCTAGGTATGTAGGCATTCAGGCTTGGGGCTCACAGAGGGGTTCTACTTGGGTAAGAAGATTGGTCAGAGCTGAAGTTTCTCGTAAGACAAAGAACCAAGGGACACGGAATGGATTTTGTGGTTGTGGTAAGAAGGACTCAAAGTGAAACTGCATGGGCCAACAACAGGAGAACAGATAGGGATGTGGACTAAGGCAGATGCCAGGGTACATAAATGCCAATTAGGCATCTTTATCTTCTCCTATACTTTTTCATTATTTAAACACTGTGGAATTTAGATATTGGCTTGAGAAAATGTGGGAAATCATAAATTGAGTAAGATTAGTCTGAATTGATAAGAGATTTCCTTGAAATGACTGAGATTGCACCTCAGTCATTTCAGTTAGTAGAACTAGGCCCTAAGAAAGAAGTTAAATTTTATCTTAAAAAAAAAAAAAAACAGAGTTATACTTTTCACTTATCCAAGTTCATGGAATAAGAAATTGTATTGGTGGGGTGTGGTGGCTTGCGCCTGTAATCTTAGTAACTCAGGAGTCTGAGATGGGAGGATCCCCCAAAGCCAGGAGTTCAACACAAGTGTGGGCAATATGGTGAGACCCCATCTTTAAAAATATGAAGAGAGAAAAAAGAAATTGTACTTGTGCACTTTTGTACAAAGAAAACTCCTGTTTAGACAGCAACAAATGAAAAAAACAAACAAAAATTTCCAGCCTGTATTTCTGAGTATTAAGACTAAGAAAGCCTTGCTTAGACACTTGCAAATAAATTATTCAGATTTGTTAGGAACTGAATGTTTGTGTCCTCCAAAATTCATATGTTGAAGCCTTAAACCTTAATGTGACTGTATTTGGAGATAGGGCCTCTGAGGAGGTCATAAAGGCTAACTGGGGTTATGCCCTTATAAGAAGAGAAGAGACACCAGAGCTCCCTTTCTCTGCCTTGTAAGGACACAGCTAGAAGGTTGTCTGCAAGCCAGAAAGAGAGCCCTTACCAGGAACTGAATCATCTCACACCGTGATCTTGGACTTCCTAGTCTCTAGAATTGTGAAAAATAAATTTCTATTTTTCTAAAAGCCACCCAGTATGTGATATTTGTTATGGTAGCCCAAGCTAACTGATACAAGATTTCAGACTTAAAAAAACAAAACAAAACACTAACTTTGAAATGCTAAAATAAAATAAACTCTGCTTTATAATACTACATATTTGAACACCTCAAATATAGGCATTAAAGTGGCAAGATTTTTATGTAAGTAAATGGTTTAAGAAAAATCTGGCATTGTGACAGGAATTTCCAATTGAAAAATATTTTCATACACAAAGCTTCCTTGAATGTATTTATTTTCCCCTTGCAATTAAAAACATTTAAATTCCCCTCTTGATTTTCTTTATCTCTAACAAAAAAGAGGAAAATGACAAAGTAACATGTAAATCAAGGCACTGTATTACAATAAAACATACATATCTTGAGCAAGAGTATAATTTTCAGACTTTTAAAATTATTTTTACCAAATTTATCCAGAAAGCTCTCTCGATATTATAGCATCTGTGTATCACAGTTGAAGAATAAATGTTGACTAATTTGTCTCAGCAGGAAGAACACTTACCTAATCATAATTTATGGTTTTGTTTATCTTTCTATTGTGAAAGCAAATGATGTGTCTGAGTAAGAGTTTCTGCCCTATTAAGCCATTGTTGAGTGAAAATACAATTTAAATTTTATGTGCACTTTCAGTTCACAAGCTTTATACCTCCCATTAGGAAATCAAATACCTTCAAGATTTTTGTGAATGTATAGTCCCAAAAGAACTAAAATACGATTCTTCAGTTGTAAATCATGGTCAGCAGAAGGTACAATAAGCACCAAAGAAGACCAAAACACAAGTCACTTGGTTTAAAATGACTCGATTATGTGACCATGACAGCAAGTTATTGGCCTTGCCATTTAAATAGCTCTATTTGAAATGAATGAAGAAAATATTTCCTTCCTATTCTGTCTCTAAATGGCTTGTGGACTATCTTCAGTAATTAAAATAGCTCCAGTTCCATTCTTCCTAGACCACTCATCTGTGTCAAACCAACTCAGTGTTGAAAACAAGGAACTAAAACTAAAGAGCTTGAGAAATATGAAAATGGAAGCAAATGACACCAGATGCCTCAAATCCTTATCTTCTGATTCCCTTTGCTTAACCCTATTTATTCATTTGGAATAAATATGACATAGTGAATTTAGAGCTAATAATGCCCGGTAAATGACTCAGCTTTGTGATTCCTCAACTTTCCTATTCTAGGGATACCAGAAGAAAAGAGTCACCTCTCAAAGAGAATAGACCTCTGTCAACTACAGTTTTTTGTGTGCTATTGACCATATTTATATCATATAACTGTTGTGAGGATCAAACTAAACCACAATGTATATGCAAATTTTTTGTACACCATAATGGTACTAGTAATTATTTCATTATATTATAAATGTCTTGAGGTTTTCAGGGAAGGGAGGGTGATGATGTTATAGTGATTTTTAACAAATATTTTCAAATTCTGGTTTTAGCAATAAAATAAATGAGAATTTATTTTTATTTATATATAATTACAATCAAATGAAACAGGTAATATTTTCAGATACAGATGATTTTACCAATGGTGATAATGTAGTACATAAAATATGTGCTTTGGGGCTTTAGGGTTACTTTGGCAATTGCTAATTTTATTACATATATAAACTCAAAAGAAAGGATTTTATTAAAGAATAAGAATTCCTAGCCAATAGTCACTTACTCAAACATTATTAATAAGAATGACATTTGCTCATTTTATCATCTTTCTTCTTCCCACATATATTTGCTCCTAAACAATGTTTGTGTAACCATTAAAAGAAAAAGAGATGTCAAAATTTCCAAACATTTAGAAGTAATCAGCAGTATATATAAGGTTTGTAAAGATATGATAATTCACACTATTTTAATGATCCCATGAACTGCTTATATGCTAAAAAAGAAGATAAAAAATTTAAAAAGTAAAAAATAATAAAAAGGAACCACTTATTTGCTTCTACTGCTTACAAATCAAAGAGAATTGTTCATCAATACGAGCGTATACTCCAATAACCCAGTAGGATTGTATTAGTTCAGTAAACCAGTGTGAATTGATTATACATTACCTTTTTTAACTTTTGTTTTAGAAAATGGTAAGCCTAGTGCATTAAATAATTTAGTAGAACATTAAAAGTATCATTTACCATGATCAAGTAGGATTTATTTCTATGATGAAAAGATGGTTCAACACACACTAAACAATAAATGTGATACACCATGTTAACAAGGACAAAAACCATATGATCCTCTTAATAGATTCAGGATAAGCATTTAACAAAGTTCAACATCATTTCATAATAAAAACTCTCAACAAATTAAGTATAGAAGGAATGTACCTCAACACAATAAAGGCTATATATGACAAGCCCACACCTAACTTTATATTCAACAGAGAAAAGTCGAAAGCTTTTCCTATAAGATTAGGCAAAAAAAAGGATGCTCACTCTTGTCACTTGTATTTAATACGGTACCGAAAGTCTTTACTAGAGCAATTGGGGGGAATAAGAAAAAGGAGAAGAAAAAAAGAAAACAAAAGGAAAAAGAAAAGAAAAGCAGAAAAAAAGAAAAAGAAAAATGTTCATGCAGAATAATTAGTGTGTGAGAGAGAAAGAGAGAGCACGCGTGCATGAGAGAGAGAGGGAGGGAGAGAGAGTGTGTGTGTGTGTGTGTGTGTGTTTCCTCCAGGAACCTGGGGGTATTGGTACTATTTTTACATCACAATAAATAAGCTAAGGTACTGCTTTTAGAATTCATGCTGAACTTTTTATCATTGGCCCTCGCAGCTATCACTAGTCTGCTAAGCAAAGGAACTGGTATGTGTGATTCCTTGTCAAACCTTTTTCAACCTGCAGTTGAATTACGTAATTTGAAAATACTTTTTTTTTCTGCTTTCTTCAGAAACAAAACAATACCACCACCACCACACACGAACTGACTCACACATATCATTTCAATTTTCTACAGTCAGGCTCACCTAAAGTTTAGAAACACTGAAGTTCTAATCCCTTTCTGTGTACTCTACCTCCCAAATTCTTCCCTTGAATCACAAAAATAAATAAATGTTTTATTTGTCATGCTTTAAAGTAATTAACATTTTTATTATTGTTTAATTTCTAAAGTATCGTAATATTTAGTTGCTTAAACTAAAGATAAGGATTAGAGGTTAAAAATAAAAAGTTTGTAATTTTTGGAGGAACCTCCATACTGTTCTCCACAGTGGCTATACTGGTTTCCCTTCCCAGAAACTGTGTAAGACTTCCTTTTTCTCTGTATCCTCACCAGAATTTATGAATTCTTTTTGTCTTTTTGATAATTGCCATCCTAACTGCGGTGACATGTTACCTCATTTTGGTTTTGATTTGCGTTTTTCTGATGATTAGTTATGTTGACCTTTATTCCATATATTTTTAGTCTTTTGTATGTCTCCTCACTGGGCATTTATCTAAAGGAAAGGAAATCAGTATATCAAAAGACATCAGCCACCCTCATGTTTATTGCAGCGCTATCCAAGATATGGAATCAACCTAGGTGTGAGATGAATGGATAAAGAAAAAATATGGTATATATACACAATGGAATACTATTCAGCCATTAAAAAGAAGAAAATCCTGTCACACATGAAACGTGGATAAAACTGGAGGACATTACGTTAAGTGAAATAAGACAGTTAACAGAAAGTTAAATACTGCATGTTCCCACTCATACGTAGGAGCCAAATAAAAGGTCACCTCATAGAAGTCAAAAGTAGAACAGAGAATACTGGAGGTAGGGAAGGATAAACGAAAGGGAGATAGGGAGAGATATGTCAAAAGATACAAAATTACAGCCAGATAGGAGGAATACGTTCTAATATTCTATAGTACTGTAGCATGACTATAGTTGACAATGATATGTAGTTTCAAATAGCTGGAAGGAGGATATTGAATGCTCCCAACACAAAGAAATAATGTTTCAGATGATGGATATGCTAACTGATCTGATCACTATACATGATATTAATATATCAGAACATCATTATGTACCTTCTAAATGTGTACAGTTATTTTATGTCTATTAAAAAATTTAAAGATATTTAAAAAATTATAAAACATAAAAAAATAGAAAATATGATATGGAAAGCCAATATACATGAGGATGGGAATTTGGAAACCTGAAATCAGCAAGGGTTATGACAGACAGGATGATGATCATTGTTGGCCACGACACAGTGACTCGCAGAATTTAATTATTTAGGAGGTAATTCCCAAGGCTGAACTGCATGTAGCAAAATTATTATGCTAAAAATAAAAAGAGAGACTAAGCCTAGAGTCAATGGAGTCAATGGAAAGTCAAAACCTTCTCTCTACTTCCTCTAATGTTAAAAGGGTACTTTGACAAAAAAATAAATAAAAAGATCAAAACTAGAATACAGCCTGGGTTCTCCTAGTCTTGAACCCATGGACTCATATTTCACCCAACAGATGTGGCTGATATTTAATCAGCAAAATTTTAATCTTTATTCAGTAAAGTCTCTGTTTTTATAGTCTATGTACCAGGATAGTACAATTTGGAGGGAAATTTGTTGTCGTCATTTACGGGAACATGGTAAAGAAGAGAACTGACACAGTTGCCGACTGTGCCAAGTTGTCCCAGCCCACAGCGGGACCAGAGGAGGTGTGGGAAGGGCAATGACAAGCTGGCAGCTGTTGTCGTTTGTGTGGCCCTGCCATCAAACGAGGTATTACAGCATTAATTTGGAGCACAAGTGGACAAAATGGTGATTATTCCCTATAGAAACTAAGAGTTCCCAAGCTCATGAGAAATTTCCTTAAATAATTAGAATCATAAAGGGTGTAAGTGGAGCTAAAACCAGACAACCCTGCTTATATAGTCCAGTGACAGTACTGTAAGTCCTCTTCATCCCTGTTTCATGGGAAGTTTATATATGAGAAGAAAAAATAGCTTGTGCTTGCACATGTACATAAACCTTAAGTGTGAATATTAGGTATATCTATGCCTAAACACCTCACACCATCTTCTTGTACAGAGGAATCTAGCCCATCTTCCTCTAGTACCCTCTACTTACTGACCCTACTCTAGGGCTCAGCTAGTCACACAAAATGGCCAAGCAAGGTGTGTTCTCCAACAAAGTTAATTCTTTCCTGAGGATAGGTATTAGATATGTCATTTTAAAGCCACATTTGAAAAAATTTGGGTTTGTGCAAGTATCTTTTAAGTCTTTTAAATACATTTGCAAAGTTTTGGTTTATACAAATATCTTTTATAATTAGATAAATGATGAAAATCTGTTTAAACAGAGGCTTAAAGAAAATTCATTGAAGCTCTACAAACTCTTTGTAATTGCTAGTTGGGACGTGGCAATCAGAATGACAACTTTCTTACATCAATTTCTATGAGTGCAATCATCAAGGGATGTTAACAACTAAAGTGTAGGAGGAAAACATCATTTTTAACAAGAAACATTCCCATGCAGACGAACCACTCTTAAGACATAACAAATAAGTGATAATTTGTCATCAACCTAATTATCAACACATACTGGCTGAGCCCATCAGTGGGTGCATATGCTTTGTACAAGATTCTTTTAGGTTCTTGGCAATGTAAATTCCCTGAAGACCCTAAAGAGGAGGAAAGATTTATAAATATCTTGGAAAGAGAGAAGTTATTATTGATTCAGAAATTTAACATTTGGCATTCTAAGTAGGCCACAACTATTTCTGGCATATGCATAGCATGACACATTTTTTAAAAATTATATATAAAGGTAGTGAATTTCCTAAAGTTACCATTTAGATAATAGGCTTTAGCCAATATCTATATGCTGTTTATGTTAAACTGTTCAAGATAATTTATTTTGTCTGGTTTTAGTTTATTTTACTTTATATTATTTTATTCCTCAATGTAGGAATACCAGTTAGGTGGGTTTTATCAGTCAAGTCTACCATCTTTTTGTCTGTTTTAATAATAAAATCAGACTAATCCTTGAAAGAGTACCAATTTCACCTGGATTAGGACCTTAGACCATCAAACAGATACAAACACACATACAAATGATATCATGCAATGTAACTAACCCTATTGGGTCTCTACTCCCCCAAACAAATATGTAGCTATTATTGAATAACAGGCAACCAGTCAAAATGTTGGGATGAGCATAGGAAAATATTTTCAACATCACTAGCCACCAGGCATATGCAAATCAAAACCAGAGTGACATACTTCTTCACACTGGGATGCCTATAATCAAGAAGACAGATAATAACAAGGGATGCTGTTGAGACTGTGGAGAAATTAGCACCCTTATGCATTGCAGAGGTAAAACGCAGCCACCATGGAAAACACTCTGGCAGTTCTAAAAAGATTAAACACAGAGTTACCTTATAACATATCAATTCCACTGCTAGAGAAATGAAAACATATGTCCACAGAAAAATTTGTACATGTATGTCCATAACAGAATCTTTCATAATAATCAAAAAGTGGAAGCAACCCAAATGTACATCAACTGGATAAATAAAATGTGCTCTATCCACAAAATGTAGTATTATTTGAAAATACAGAAGTGAATTACTGATACATGCTATAACATGGACAAACCTTGTAAACATTATGCTAAGTGAAAGAAGCCAGTCCACAAAGAACATATATCAGATGATTCCATTTATATGATATGTCCAGAATGGCAGTTAATTAGTGGTTCCCTAAGTTTGGAATGGGTGGGTTGGAGGGTAATGGAGAGTGACTGCTAATGAATACAGAGTTTCTTTTTGGGGTAGTGCAAATGCCATACATTTGATTGTGGTGGTGGTTGCAGAGCCATGTGAATATACTAAAATCCATTGAATTATATACTTTAAATGGGTAAATTTCATGGTGTGTGACTTATATCTCAATAAAGCTGTTTATATAAAAATGTAATTTGAGTTGGGGTTAAAGATGGCTAACTAGGGACATCAGATACTAGTTTTCCTCAGAAAAAAAAGAACCAAAATTATAAACAGGTGATCATAACTCAAATAGAATATCAGGAGGAGAATTCTGGAGCCCAGCAGGGAACTCACAGGAATAAACTGGGGCACAGAAGAAGAAGGAAGCAAGAGGCCAGATTGGCTGACAGTGATCAGCTAGGAGCCGGGAGGAACTTGATATTTCATGGAAAGGGTATGTGGGAGTGTTTTGGTTTTCTCTGTTCCTGTGGCAGACTGCCAAAATCCAAACTGTCAGAGAGTACTTCAGCCCTCGTGAACCTGGATGCTGGTGTGGGTGGTGATTTGGGTACTTTTGAGGGCATGATACCAGACTACAAACTCACATGGTGTCGCTCACTGTCCCCCAGACTCAAGCAGCAATGTCGGGATGCCAGTAATCTAGCTCTTAAGTGGTGCTTCTCCTAAGGGAAGGGAGAGTGCAGTGCAGCAAGGGGGCAGCCCCTGGGACAAAGGAAACCAGAGCACATACTTTTCTATGCCTGAAAGCCCCTCCTTGGTGGGCTGTGAGTGGTAGCACCACTTCCAGCAGAGATAGAGGCTTTGTGAGTGGCTTTACAAGGGAGGAATGAAATCCTGTCCCGCCAGCTGAGTGGCCTCCATGCTCAAGCCGAGGCATAGAGAGGAGGTCTTCTTACCTTTCTCCCACTTCTTCAGACACAGCCATTGCAGTTTCCATGAGAAATTGGCACAAGCACACCAGAAGTCAGAAACCACATGTTCTCACTTACAAGTGAGATCTACATAGTGTATACACATGGACATGGAGAGTGGAACAATGGACACTGGAGAGTCAGGAAGGTGAGAAGGTGGAAGGGGAGAGGGACAAGAAACTACTTAATGGGTACAATGTATGTTATTCAGATAATGGCTACACTAAAAACCCAGGCTTCACTACTATACAAGATAGCCATGTACCAAAATCATACTTGTACCCCATAAAATTGTACAAACAATAATAATAAAAGTAAAGACAAGTGAAAAACTGGAAAACAAGGTCTCAGCAGTTTCCTCTTATTCTCACTTGGATTTGGAGATACTAATGAAATTCAGGCCAGCACTCTTTATTCTCGATGCTTATATGAAATGAATCTCAGATTCTTGGCAAATTCCACAAAGATTAAGGGGAGTGAAATGATCCCTTGCCTAATTATTGTAATTCAAAAAAGGCAGCACTCACTGAAGCCTGACAGTGAAAAGTGAAATGATCCAACATGCTGTTTCTCCACAATTGAAAAGAATGAAAACAAGCAACCACTTCCTGCCTTCAGACCCAGGGTTGTCAATTTAGACACAACAAAGAACTATAATGTTGTGGCAGCTATGTTATAAAATGAAAGTAGGAGATTTTAAATTTGTGCTTTAGAAAATGTGCATAAAGTGAATTTATGCCTACCAAGATTAGCTAATGAGCAATCTTGAACAGGATCCTTGCCGGGGGAGAAATTGTTTACACTCTAATGTTTGTATAGTGTTCCAAAACGCCTCAGTATATCTGATTTGACCTCAATCATAGCCTTTCAGACTTGGAAAAATCTACTCCAAAACTTAGGTTGAAATGCAAGCTAAGACATACTGATATTTTTAGAATTTAAACATAACCACATCTTCCATAAATATACATATTTTGGTTTATACTCCTATAATAAACAATAACATAGATATTTTGCGATCACTGATTTTTTTTCCATAAATTCTTCACAATATTAAATCTAATATTTATGCTGTGCAAGTCAATTTTCCTATGTTCAAAATATATAATAATAATGCATTCCAAGGTTGTCACCAGGAAATTAATGGAGATTGATCAAGGATGTTTGCAAATCACTTTAAAATATTCTAGTATTTGACAACACAGCTTAAATTATAATAGTCATATAAATAGCACCTAGGCCAAGTTTCTACATATAGCAGCCTATCACCGTGCTTTAACTTGGCATATTATTAAAACAACAAAATGGTTTGCTGAGAACAGATAAACCTACACTATATTAATATGCATGTAATGTGTAGTTTAGCAAATGTTCGTGTATACATAATTATAATCAATAAGCCTCGATATTACTCAGTATTTTGTATATTACTTTGTGGTTCATCCTTAATAAGGAACTAGTACGAATTCCTAGTCAGTATGTTTAAGGTCTCAGTCTCTATTTGGGTTTGACATGTGTTCTTCTTTTCTCATACTCTGTTGATCTACTTTTCGCCCCCGGCTCACTGGTGCCTCGTCCTTACTATCTGACTTTGATGGATTCTTACTCAGTTGAAACTCATTACTATTTGTAGAAAGTCATTATTCTTCATAAATCGATTTCTGTGAGGATTTACTTTTTCCAATAAGCTTTGTAAGTGTTGGCTGCCACTTATACTTGTTATCCCAAGAAAATAATAATGAAAGTTACAGTGATTTCCCTTTGGCCAAGAGATTCCTTTCTAATCAGTGTCTGGACAGATGGCAGCTTCTCCTATATCCCAGTACCATGACTCTACGTGCATTAAGCACTACGTGTTCCCTCAGTGGCAACAGCTGAGGGGCTTAACTATTTAATCACTTTTTAGTCACTCTGGCATGGTTTTATTCCTAAGTTATAAGTTATTGTTATTGTTCATATGGTTAAGTTTATAATTTTTATACAAATTACACCTAGCTGGTAATACTAATTTTAAAACAAAAGTATATAAAAATGAGTCTAGATGTGTTACTTTATGTATTTTGCATTGATTGAAAAACTGGAATTGCTATTCTTAAAAGATGTCAGGGATACCTGTTGAATTACTGGAGTATGTTAGTTATCTATGCTATGTAATAAAATACTACACAGTGGCTTAAAACATTGCACACTTATTATCTCACAGTTTTTGTGGGTTAGGCGTGTGAGCATGGTTCAGCAGTTTAGAGTCTTATAATATTTTGGCAACAGTTTTGGCCAGGCAGCGTTCTCATCTAGTCACTGGAGAAGAGGCCCAAATTTACTTGGGTTGTTGGTAGAATTCATTTCATTGCAGCCATAGGTCTGAGAATCTGGCTTCTTGCTGGCTTTCAGATAAAGGCTGCCTTTAGGTCCTGGAGGCTGCCCATAGTTGCCTGCAATAAGGGTTTCCTCATCACGGCTGCTTACTTCATCAAGTCAGCAAGGAGTCTCCAGAGAGAGTCTGCTGCAAAGACACTGTTATAAAGCATAATATAATCACAGAAGTGACATCCTATTACCTTTGCTATATTATATTACTTAAAAGCAAGTAACAGGTCCCATCTACATTTAATGGCAGTAGATAATACAAAAGCATAGATGGGGCTCAAGCCTGTAATCCTAACACTCTGGGAGGCCAAGATGGGAAGATTGCTTGAGGCCAGGAGTTCAAGGCCAGCTCTGAGAAAGAGTGAGACCTGGTCTCTACAAAAAAATAGAAAAATTAACCACATATGGTAGCATGCACCTGTAGTTCCATCCCAAGATGTTCAGGAGGCTGAAGCAGGAGGATGAATTGAGCCCAAGAGTTTGAGGTTGCAGTGAGCTATGATGCCATTGCACTCTAGCCCAGGCAAAAGAGTGAAACCTTGTCTCAAAAAAAAAAAAAAAATACAAAATGTAAAAACTAGGTGAGGATAATTGGGGCCATCCTACATACAGTTTTTAACTAACTAATTTAATTGAAAAGTAGCAGTATATTCATATAGGAATACGTAGTTGCTATCCAGAGCATAACAACTGAAAATAGGTAGGTATTGTTCATCTGAGGCTGTATTTTTCTGAATATATTCCATGTAACTTGGTTTTAGTCCAATGATCTGTGGAGATATCATCTTCTTTGCTCCTCTTGTGTTCCTACATGTCTTGACAAGTTTGCCAAGAATGCAAGGCCCTGGCTGCTCTTTTTGCAAGGTTATTTCTCAAGATTGTTTATGTAGCTTATAACCTTCAGATGTTGTAATATCCCCCTGCCTTGGATACATGTAGTCTTGCTTAGTGGTTTTAATTAAAGCAAAGGAACCCCCCGGATTAATGGTCCTTATCTATGACACAAAAATATTGTGTGTATGTACAACATCCATCTGGGCCTACTGTATGGTCCTTAGGGGCCTCTGCAGCTAGGAAAACTGACATGATAAGGTATTTGGTAATCATGCTGCTTGCTATACCATAAATAATAAAGTCATTTGTTTCTGATTTGGGAACCTCATGTTATCTACCAACATCTGTGAAAATGTAAAACGCCGACTTATTAGCTTGTAAGTGGTATAAAAGCAAAGATCCTTCAAAGTTCTTATCATCATCTAACCTTGGAATTTCAGATTATAGGATTAGTTTATATTCCATTCATCCAAGTTTAAAATCACCAAACCTCTAACAACTATTTTTGTTGTTTGTCCTTTTAGCCTATTTTAAGATACTTTGAATTTCACTTGCAAAAGCTAAATTAGCAAACAAAGCCCAGGGTACCCTACAATGTTTAGTAAGTTGGCCCTTGCACTAAATTTGGAATTGATCATGACCATTAGGAAAGTCATAAATACAGTCAAGTTTCTGAGATGTAATGGAATTTCTGTTAAGATCTTAAAGTTGCGGGGGAAAGTGAGGGGAAGTCCTCCTTGATATGTATGGTTTTGACAAGATACAACAAATTTTGTGAGGCTCCTATTTAGGGCACACCAGGCAGCATGGTGGAGACATGTGGAAGCCTTCCCATGTGATATAGCTTGGACGTTGGCCCCTCCACATCTCATGTTTAAATTTGATCCCCAGTGTTGCTAGTATGAGATGTTTGGGTCATGGGGGTGGATCCCTCGTCAAGTACTTGGTGCCCTCCCAGTGGTCATGAGTGAGTTCTCACTCTAGCAGTTCATGTGAGAGCTGGTTGTTGAAAAGAGCCTTGCACCCCTCCTCCCTCTATTGCTCTTTCTCTTGCCATGTGACACACCTGCTGCCCCTTCACCTTCGATCTTGATTGGAAGTTTCCTGAAGCCCTCGCCAGAAGCAGATGCTGGTGCCATGTTTCTTTGTACAGTCTGCAGAACTATGAGCCAAATAAACTTCTTTTCTTCATAAGTTAATCAGTCTTAGGTATTCCTTTATAGCAATGCAAAATGGACATTATCATGTGTAAAATTTTAAGCTGCAGTGAGTTATATATTTCCTATTCTTTGATATTCAAACTTCTGTACATTCCCAGGGTGCACTGCCTTTCCAAAATAGGTTGTGATATTCATGTACCTTTCATAACATGAATTCTCCTTCCTGTCTTTAGGAAGTAAAGTAAGATTAAAATAAATCATATTATAATCAATGGTCAGCACTGATGGTTGTTAGAAAATAAATACTGATAACTTCCGTTAACATATTAACAAACACAAAAATAGCATACACGTCTTCTGTATGTGTGTACTTGTGCAAAACTAAAAGAAGCATTCATATACATTGTCTCATTTATCTTTATAAGAATATTTTAAGGAGGTATAATTATCAGTCCTATTTTATAATTAAGAAGATTCTGGTTTAGCAAGGTAATGTGTCTAAGATGGCACAGCTAAAAAATGACATCTTTGAATGCCATGTGGTGGCTTTGAATACATGTGAATTTGACCCTAAGATCCATCTTGTACCTAACATTTTCCCTTCGGAACCACTTTAGAACTTTAGGGATGGATGTATGTATTATATGTACATTTTATATGCATATAGAGAGTATATATATATATATATATATATATATATAAAACGCATGACTTGTAACTGACAATTTCCTTGGCAATGCTAATAATTAACCATAAGATAACATTTATTTTTAAATAGTATTGCTTAATGAGGTATTCAAGATAGAAGACTTTCTGATAACTGATATATATAATTTTAGGCAATAAATGTTTCTCTCCCTCTCTCTTACTCTTTAAACCATTTAGATCTCTGTAATTTCAATAAATGTTATTAAAATCTTAATCGTGTTGGTAAAGTCATGATTTTAGATATTATAGGAGAGAAATGGATAGGCTCAAACTCCATGGAATAACTAAGTAGGATTACAAAATATCAGGCCTGTTACTTTTGATTTTTTATTATAAAATATAATGTCAGTTCTTTTTGATTACAAAATATGCCAGTTCCTTTTGATTTTTGATCATTTCTCCCTTTTTCATAAAGTGAAATATGGAAACATAGCTCTAGAGGTTTGTAACTTGGCTTTCTGCAAAGTATATTTTTGATTCACTGGTGGAAGTTTTCATTTCTTCTGTGATTTCTTTACACCAAAAATATTCATTGCCAAATGAAAAGGATGATATCTGGGCAGAGAGAAATAAAGTAATGGTTTACTTTAAGCTCTCCTTTAATATTTGACCTGAAATAAAATTCATGGTTTAAGCAACATTATAAGGTGCATCTGTTGAGATGAGAATGAAAATCTTGTATGTCTTAGATTGAGTGGAACAACTTCCTTGTGACATTTTATGCTGAAGAGTACTCTGTTTTATAGGTTTAAAACATGAAGAATCATTATTCAAGGACAAAAGGATCATTACACACACACACGTGCATATACATACATGTGCGTCTGTGTATATATATATATATGTCTATTGATAGGTATTTACTCACACTTCTTTTTAAGACTCAGTTTAGAGTCATATTCACAATATTATTTGTTATACTTATTTTTTATTTAAATACAAACAAAATGACTTTAACAGAAAGCACAAATAGACCAAGGCCAATGAGAAGTTTTCTTGGTAATGTTCTCCCTAGATTACATTCTGTTACATAAAAGTTATAGATCAGTTTTTTTTTAATAAAAAATGATCTATTGTTGGGAAACCTAAACCATTATGTGTGCAAGAACTAATTTCTTAAACTGAAGATAATTTGGATTTCGGGGAAACTTCAAGATTTCCAAAAAGTTTACTAGCATTCAAAAATCATGATTTAGACCATATACAGAAACAAACTGTTTTAAAATAAATCATTTTTAAAAGCAACAGAGTTTATAGTAATAATACTATTATATTGAGGGAAAGGATTTGACAGGAGCTACCAACACAATCGTCCAAGCGGTTTGAAACCGCTCCTCTCAGAAATGGGCAAGGGAAATACCCTCAAATCCTAGAGCTGGACGCAGTTGCCTTTTCTTTGGAGGACATACAAGATATTTTGAAATGTGTTTCCTTCAGGCCCAAATGTTGTCACAGGAGAAGATATACACACTTACGGGCAGCGTGTTCATGCTGCTGTGCCTATATGTACCTTAATAAACTCACTTTAGTTTTGCTTGTAATATGCAGGGCCCTCTACAATGCGGAGCACAGAGCAGGGGCCCCTTTGCCAGCGTCTAAGGGTGGTACTGCTCACAACAACCAAATGACACCAGTGCTGTTGCTATCCTCATTTGAGGATATGAGGAAATGAGGGTACAATGAGGAAACTAAGACACAGAATGAGGAAACTAAGTAACAGAAACTATTACACAGTTAAGTAATTTACCAAACATAGCAAGCTAGGAAACAGCATACCCAGGTGCAACCTAATCAAGGTAAACCCAGAACTTACGATTTAACAACTATGCTTAATAGTACCATGAAACTTTCAGGACCACGGATGGCTAAATCATATGTTGTCCCCACCCAATCCTTACAGATCTCAGAGCTCTTCAATCTGATCCTTCTCTGCTGTTAGAGAATTAGCTGTTATACCTTTGCTCTGAACTGCTTCTACATGTATTGTTGTTTATTGCTTTCTTTATTTTCCTCCCCTCCCCTTCCCTGACCTCTCTTCCCCTCTCCTGTGATTATATACACCTATATATTCCACCAATTTCTCTGTTTTAGATGATGCAATGCCAAATAAAAAAACAAAAAAATAAAATTTTTTTTATCTGTCTGCCATTGTTCTTAATGAAGGCAGCAATTTTACAATAAACTAAATCATATACCTGCTAAACTATGAAAATTGTACTATTACTCTGATTTTATATTTTTTGTCTTGCCACATTTTAACTGTTTATGGAAAGCAGGAAGACTTGAATGTGTAGTATGTGATTAAATTTTGTGGTCACTTTGAGTTCCAGTGGAATTTTCCACATCGACATATGTACATTTCCACTTATTCAGGTCTCATTTTTGCTTACTATAAGGAAAGCACATATTGATTCTTATTGTCTTTGAAAACTGAATGGTGAACAAAAGTGTTACAGAATTTTTATGTATGTATGTGTAAAAGTTTATCTTTTAAGTTAACTTTTATTAAACAACTTTCTCCTATTTTAATTAGCAAGTATTAATAAGTGTTTTGTTTCCAGTGAAAGTGGGCAGTGCTATGAGTTATATCCATAAAATAATAAAGCAAATTCTATAACCCACCTCAGATCATTTAATTACTCTATAATTTTAAGGGAAATTTTTTAAAGTTCTAATTGTAAATATTTCAGAATGAGAGGTATTAATAAAATAAACTGGTGTCAGCTTGTGCAGGAAAAACTTTTCTAATAGTATTGTTATGATTGTGTTACCATGGTGGAAAAAAAGCAAGTCATAATATGCAGGTTCCTGTGAGAAATGAGTTTTGATTCAAAATGTACTATAGGCAAGAAATAAATTTCTGTTAGCAACATCTGGCCAGAAATTCATTTTAAACCTTGAGTATTAATTAAGCTTTATTTCTTTAAGTAGAACAAAAAATGGAGCTAATACAAATCATTTCCTTTTCTCTAAATGTTTTAGAAGAAAAGGAGAACTGTACAAGAAGTATGTTCCCATTGCCCAGGTAACAACCTGAGAGGAGAGGGGCCTATGGGATGCTTACTCTACTCTTAGGCACAGAAACAAGATGGAAGAGACCCCAATATCTGTTTGGGGCAGATATTGTGTGTATGGTTTCTTAGTAGTTGGAGATGGAGTTCAATACTAATCACTTTACCTGTGAACAAAGCACCCAGTGGGGGCCAGCTAAAGTCCATCATGGCCCCAAAGGGACTATTAAGATCACATCCTTCATCAACCACATGCATCCCATAGGGGTTTCTGAGATTTTTCTGCTTCAGGACCATGGATGGGAAAATGCTGAGGGTGAGGGGAGTGGACAGGCATTTGATATTACTTCCCTTTACTTTTAAAAATCTGTTATACCCATAAAATACATGTGTTTACACACACGCACACATACAGTCTTAAGGTGATCGATTCTAAAAAACATGTGGATGGGCTGACAAGTGTTTTTGAAGACATGATTCCCCGTCTTCAAGTTTCTACAGCTAATGTCATTATTGAACCATTATTTTATCATCAGTACACAAAAATACATAAAATGGCCCTTCAGTTTTCTAAAACACAGAGTTCTATCCATATCCAGAGTCCACATAGTATACCAAGTCTCAAGGGTTTCTATGGCATTTTTTTTAAAAAAACCTTTAACATCAGAAATATATTTTTCCTCAGTAATCAGCAACAAAGAGGTGACAAGGATCCTCAAACCAAGCGCTGATTCCATTCATCTTGATTAGACAGCACACAAATAGAAGAAATTAGTGCTTTCATTGTCTGGCAATAACTATAAATGATATTAAAGATAGCTATTAAATACTGAGTGCTTACTATGCTGAATGCTTTATGTATAATAAAATCCCCAACAAATATTGTGGTGATTAAAACAGAGATTCTGGAGCTAGACTAACGACGTTTTAATCCTGATTTCCTCATGCCATGTACTGAGTGTCACTAAGCAAATTATTTACTTTTTTGTGACTTAGTTTTCTCATTTGCAAAATGCTGTTGTAATACTAGTATCTACTGCATAGGGTTGTTATGAGGATGCCTGAGTTGATATTTGTTAAGTGTACAGAACAATACTTGGCATACAGTAATACAAAGAGCATAAAAGAAACCCTACAGCACTGGCAGTGCTTTCCCTGTTTCAGAAACTGAGTCTCAGAGAGATTTACCAATTTTACTTAGATTGCAAGGTTTGCAAGGGTCTGGATTTGGTAGAAGCACTGGAAATGAGAAGGCAATGTCTGTGACAGACATCGTCAAGTCGCATTTATTAGTTATTATTTTTATTATTAGAATTGATAGGACTTAACAACTCTTTAAACTTAGGGAGTAAAATACTTCTGAATTTTTTATTTCTACACTCAGCAAGATGGTTAAAAATGAAAGTCCCATCTGTTATTTTTAGTTGAATCAAAATGACAAACTTCTTACCACTTTCACAAATTGCTTTTAGCACTAAACACCCAAAAAGCTTCAATTCATTTAGGTCATTGTACCTTCAGCTTGAACATTAATCTGTTTTTCATATAGTTCTTTTTACAGAATGCAACATAATTAAACAGGATAACTATAAACATGAAGTGATTTATAAAGGTCAGTGTGTTCTGTCCCATGTCATTTGCTGGGGAAGTTTTGGGTGAAACCTCCCTTCTCCCCACCCAAATCTGTACCTGTACACTTACAGCAAACATTTTGTAAAATGAATGCTTCTGTGAAGCTAAAAACAATTCCGAAAGGGCTTTCCAGCAGTCTGTTCTGCAATTTGGGAAGCAGTAAATATCTTTTCACAAAATCACTTACTGAGCCCTTTTGTAAGCCTCCCGAGTTTTATTCTGTTGAGTCTTGGTGGATAAGCAAACAGTGGTGTGTTGAAGAGTTTGCCTGCTTTTGTTTACTCCTTATTTACATGGTGTAGTAGCATTTTCAGCCAAAGGAATCTTAATTAATTCAAAGCCTTCTAATAATAAAGCTATTGTTGATGTTGTGTAGAAGAAACTAGGCATTATGGCAGTGACTAAATGCTTTGGGCATCAAGAATATTTCAGGTTTTTGGAGAAAGTCAAAGCCTCACAAGGCTTCATTCTTCCTTTTGCCTTCAGCCCACAGCCCCCACTAAGCTTCATGGCCCCCAAACACAGGCATCCAAGATTTTGTCTCCTGTGGGGGAGGAGTAATCGGGCAGCTTTTGATGGGTCTCTGTGTTGCATCTATGAGAGGGAGGAGGAAAGGGGATGACGACTCACACTCAGTGTGACTAACTGGGACTCCAATTTTATGCAAGTTTTGTATTTTTTTGAAAACATTTCTTAAGCATATTTGGGCAGTCTGATTTGTCAAACAGCCTTGTCTTCTATTGCTGAATAATTCTATAAATGTGAAAGGTCCTGGGTAAACTTCACAGTTATTTACAAGAACATTTAACCCTTTAAATTAGTTCCTGGAGTCTCATAAGTTAAACAGCCAGAAGTTTTTGCCTGAAATGCCCAGTTATTTTATTCAGCTGGGTCAAAATAAGTCCTAGGTGGAGAACTAAGAGCAGGGAGACAAGACACAGTGCAGACATTAGAGAGGACATGGAGACGTTTTCTCTAGTTGAATCTTTGGAAGAGCATACTTTCCCAAGGATTGATCCATGGTAACCATATCCATAGGGATTTCTAAAACATGGTATTTGAACATAAAAATAATAAAAAATTAAAATTGTAGGAACAATAAGAACAGTAATTGGTATGCCATTTTAATTGTTCTGTCATATTATAAAAGGAATATAAATTGATTGTAAAATAAATCTAGAACCTAGAGAAAATCAGTAAGAGGAAAATAGAAATCCTATCGCCTAGAGACAGTTTACTGCCCTATTTATTACAAATGCCATATATATGTCAATATAAAAATAACTTTGAAGCTATAGAAAATACAGTACACCAATAAAAGTTATTCATGATCTTCATAGATTAAATACTAACCACAGTTAAGCACTGTTGACTGGTCAGATGATTTTTTACATTAAGGACATTCAAAACTTAATAGGTAGGACCACTGTAGTTTAAAATAATATATTGTTTCAAATAACTAGAAGGAGGATATTGACTGTTCCTAACACAAAAAAATGATAAATGTTTAAGATGATGGATATGCTAATTATCCTGACTTGTTCACTATACAAAATTTAATAGTTAACTTTTCAACTTAAAATTCTGGATAATTAAATCTAGCCTAATTAATGTCAAGGTGATATACAGTATATCAAGCAATAATTTCACATTTTGAATACATGTTGCAATGGACTGAATAGTTATGTCCCCCCCAAATTCATATGTTGAAATCCTAACCCCCAAGGGGATAGTTATTAGGAGATAGGGTTTGGGGGAAGTGATTAGGTCATGAGGGTGAAGCCCTAATGAATGACCTTAGTACCTTTACAAAAAAGACCTGAAAGAGACCTTAGCCCTTTCAACCATGTGATGACACAGCTAGATCTAAGGTGCCATCTATGGGCCAGAAAACGGGCCCTCACCAGACATCAAATCTGCTGGTATCTTGATCTTGGACTTCCCAGAGTCCAGAACTGTGAGAAATAAATTTCTGTTGTTTATAAGCTACCCAGTTTGTGGTATTGTTATAGCAGCTTGAACAGTCTAAGACACATGTACATGATGCTAATAGTCCAGGATTCTATATGCATCATTCTTGTTTTGGAATCAAATTTAAGAAGCATGTTCTGGTACTGAAGGTAAGTCAAAAACTAATCTTACCCTTTAGAGTGTTCCATATTCAACTTAAACCTCATACCAATACTTTCAAGAGGCTCTGTCCCCACTACCTAATTATCCCTAGCTACCAGTTGCTTAGGAAACACAATTCAGACAGCCAAATTTTCTTTCCTCTCTTCAAGCTCTTATTATGCAGTTTCTAATCTAAATTTCATTAGATCTTTGGCCAATTGCACTTCCAAGCCCAATCCAATGCCTCCTCACTCTTTAGACCATCTCTCTTTCTAAACATTAAGGTATTACAAAAATCACCTTCCCTTAGAATGTTGGACAGAGAGGAAATTCAGATGTAAATAACTGAAGGGGTTTTTGTGTGTGTGTGTGTGTGTGTGTGTGTGTGTGTGACAGAGAGAGAGAGAGATAGAGAGAGAGAGAGAGAGAGAGAGAGAGAGAGAGAGAGAGAGAGAGAGAGAGTGATAGAGAGAAAGAGAGAGAGAGAGAGAGAGAGAGCCTGGAGTTTATAATGGGCCCTCTCAAGATCTTCCGTGGGATAGAGACTGGCAAGTCCATTTCACTGGCTTAGGTGGGTGTACGTCTGCCAGCAGTTCCCTGCAAAAGCAATAGAGTTTCTTGACTGCAACAGGAAAGTCCAGACTGAGACTGGGTGTCCTTAGGAACTGCTGTGGAAGGGAAGCTGGAGAGCCCATCTTGTTGGTTCTGATGGACATGCATGTCCCAGTAGGTCTCTGCATAGACAGGATAGTTCTCCAGTTTCAGCAGAAGGGGCTGG
>CAUYRT010063649.1:0-24327 GCA_963574885.1 Lepilemur ruficaudatus | reverse complement strand
TGGCAGAAGGTTTGCTTGAGCCCAGGTGTTTTTGGTTGCTGTGTGCTAGGCTGTTGCCAAGGCACTCTAGCCCGGGCAACAGAGTTCGACTTTGTCTCAAAAAAAAAAAAAAAAAAAAAAGGGAGCGGTTTAATTGGGAGGAGAGGGAAAGCACCTAAATATATGATAAAAGTTTAATAACCTTTTTTCTATAAATAGCTCTTATAAGTCCATAAGTTAAAACTCAAAAAACTTACTAATCCAATCACTCTACTTTTTATCTGGGGCAGGTAACCTGCGCTCCACCAATCAAACACACTCACATGAGACTTCAGTCATAAATGAGCAATGTGAGAAAACAGGCAAAATTAAAGTTCAGCCTCTGGCAAGCATGTAGACATAACTTCACTGCAACCAAGCAGACATAAGCTGTGCACTGGAAGATGTAATACTGGTGCCAAGCTGAGGCAGCTGCAATATTTTTAGAGTAGTTTCCCCAGCATAGCCGGATGTAGCAATCAGCCCAGACTTTTAGGCCCTCAAGGAAATTCTGTAAGCCACTGAATCTTTTTAATAAATTCCTTTTCCGCTTACCTGGCTACACTAGGTCTGTTGCTTACAACTAAGAAATCCAACATACACACTCCTTCTAAAAGATGAACCAAAAAAATCAACACATGATAGATGAAATTAGCTATGCAGAGAAGTCACCTTAAGGGATAAGATATTCTCTCCCACCCAAGACAAAACAGGAAATTCACAGGCGTGATGGCTCATACCTGTAATCCCAGCACTTTAAGATTCTGGGGTAGGAGGATCACTTGAGCTCAGAAGTTCAAGACCAGCCTGGGTAACATGGTAAGACCTCATCTCTACAAAAAATTTTTTTTAAAAAATTAGCCGGGCATGGTGGTACATGCCTGTAGTCCCAGCTACTTGGGAGGCTGAGGCGGAGGATTGCTTGAGCCCAGAAGATTACAGTAAGCTATGATCATTATGATTGTGCCACTTTATTCCATCCTGGACAACAAAGTGAGACCCTGTCTCAAAAAACAAAACAACAACACCAAAAACCAAAACAAAACAGGAAGAGTAAGGACTTAAAAATATAAAGAAGAAAATGGTTGAATGTAAAATAAACCTGAAGTCTCATAAATAATTTAAATGTCTAGAAAATATATGACTAAAAGTTGACATCATGCTTAGAAAATGGGAAGGGAAAGCACAGTCACTGGACAGTGTTTATTCCAGGACTGTGAATAAATGACAAATGTTGAAAGAGCATCAAAAATTGCTTCCATTAAAGTTGAAGGAAATTCAATAAACCCTTCCCACACCTAGAGTGATAATTTTAAACCATGCCAGCTTTGAAGGCTGTAGATGCTTAAAGGCGGCCACTATTGGGGAGGAGGAGTTCCATTTGTATCTATGTACTAACAAATGGTTATATATAAGATCTCCTTTAATAAAAGGGTCACTAAGGGGTAAAAAGTTAGAGGAAAGTAATTAGAAAAGTACTATTAGACTAGCAGAAATATCTCTTGACCAACCAACTCTCTGTTGTAATTCCATTGTGTCTAAGAAATCTTTGGGTTATTAATTCAGCTTTCCAAATGTTCAGATGCCCGGAAAAGGTTACCCAGTGACCTTCCAATTGTTTGAAAAGTATACTGCACTGCAAGTTTTAAAAATTGGCCATATGTCTTGTACTTTGGCTTCATGTGCATCTAATCAGTAACTGAGAGCCTCAGCAGCTCTGGATAAACTAACAAAAATCAAATGATGGGGTTTACAAAGTTAAAGAAGAGATTCTAAAATACACTGTTCTGACAAAAATAGCACTATCTGGCAAAACTTGGCTGATGGCTTGTTGGTCTTCCCCTGGAGTTGTAAGAGCAAGGATCACATAAGAGAGTGGATGTGACTGTAAAGTATAATACTGCATAAAGAACTAAATGTACTTGAACATTTGTCCCAAGTACCTGGATCTTTAATAAGCTATCCTCACTTCAAGATATAAAGGTCACACCTGTAATCCTAGCACTTTGGGAGGCCAGGGTTGGAAGATCACTTGAGCCCTAGGGTTCAAGACCAGCCTAAGCAACATAGCAAGACCCCATCTCTACAAAAACATCTAAAAATTAGCCAGGCATAGTGGCCCACACCTGTAGTCCCAGCTACTTGGGAGGTTGAGGCAGGAGGATCACATAAGCCCAGGGGTCTGAAGCTGTAGCAAGCTATGATTCCGCCACCGCACTCCAGCCCCAGGCAACAGAGCGAGACCCTGCCTCAATAAAAAAAGGATATAAAGGGATTTACGTTCCTTCAAACCAAACATGGGCTGATTAATTCTCATAGCCACAAAAAATCTGAAGTCACATTTCTAAGCTATTAGCCAAGAAACCTGATGGCTACATTCAGACTCACAATTAATATTTTATTGCCCACACACTGATTACTAACTGACCACAGGTCTCAATTTCAGTATAACAAAAACCATTTTAGTCACTGTGGTAGGCAGAATTCTAAGATGAACCCAAATGACCCTCACCCTGTAAATATAAGATGTCATTCCTGTGATCATATTACACGGCAAAAGGAATTTTGAAGGCACATTTAAGGTTGCTCATCAGTTGGCTCTGAGTTAATCAAAAGATTACCTTGATGAATCTAACCTAATTACATAAGCTCTTCAAATATGGGTCTAGAGGACAGAGGGCAGAGAGATGCATTCTTGCTGTCCTGAAAGAAAGCAAAATGCCTAAGGCAGCACTTGGCAAGGAATGCTGGCAGCCACTAGGAGCTGAAAGCCAGCAAAAAATGAGGACCTCAGTACTATAACCAGAAAGGACTGAATTCTACCACGACCACATGAGCATGGAAGAGGACCTGAGCTCCAGACGAGAATGCAGCCTGGACAACAGCTTGATTTTAGCCTTGCCAGACACTGAGCAGAGAACCCAGTCACACCATGCCATACTTCTGACGTACAGAACTACAAAATAATAACTGAGTTATTAAGCACTAAGGTTGTGGTAACTGGTTATGCAACATTATAAAACTAATACAGTCACGTTTAGGAATAAGCCTTGAATGCCTTGTCCCTATACCATGACTGTTCAACATCCATCAAGACTCTACTCAGATGTCACTCTGACCCTCTCCAGAAATGCCTTCCTATATGCAGTTACAACACCCTGTACACACCACCATCACACTGAAAGTACCTGTCTCTGAACCCCATGGTCCAGGGACCGTATCTACCTTTAAGGCAAATACAGCAAATGCAGCAACCAGCATAGCACCTTGCAGGCACTGTTAAATAAATAAATGCTCTACAATTACAAATGCTTTCAAATACATTTTCGCCTCTGGTCCTCTCAACCAACCTGAAAGGTAAGCAGGACAGATATTATCATTCCCAATTTCCTGATGAGAATATAAGATGCTCAGTACGCTCCCATGGCTTGCCCAAGCTGCATACTACAAGATCTGAGTTAGCATACGGGTCTTCTGATTCCCTCACTCATTTCTCCATTCTTCCTCTTCATGTTTTTTTTTTTTTTGTTTGTTTCTACAAGTTCAGAGAAAATTCACTAGTAATAAACTACAGAAATGATCCCTGAAAGTAGTATTCACCAGTATTCTTTAGATCACTGTTTCTCAGACTTTTTTCCCTGAGACTCAAAGTAAAAATAATTAATACCACCCAATTTACCTAGGGACACCTCTAAAACAAGTCTCCAAGAACAACCTTAACTTTTATGACATGAAATATCATATTCCCTGACCTAATTTATTTTTTCACTTAAAAAAAAAAAAAGCTGCTCAATCCACTGATTTTACAACTCACTTGAACTACTTTCACTATACCATGTTATCTCTGAAAGAACAATGTTGATAAACATGTCTACTAACTCTTAAATCTAGAGTACATCAAATATATTTAATGAATTTTAATTACACAAAAGACAGGAATTAAAAAACATAAATCCCAGGCTGAACAATACAATCTAAAGATAACACAATTTTGGATATTCATAGTACTGGGAAGTTCCATATTAAAGTCAAAACTATGTTAATCTAAGTTTATTCCATTAAGGGATGTATTATCTGGGACTTTCACGGAAAAAATCATTTGAAATATGGAATTGCTAGAGATACATAGATATATATTTACAAACCTCTTCAGGTATCATGAAGTTTAACCTTTTTAAATCTATAATTTTCTGAAATCAATTAACTAATTCCAGTTTTCTAAGATAAAAGGAAATGAATATAATTTAATGTTTTCTAGGTCAGTTGTCACTCCTCTCCATATGCTACTTACAGCAAGTCTTCTCCATTCCAGCTATTACTAGTTTAGAAACTAGATAATTATATTATTGGAATTATAGATAAAGTAAGCATAAGAAAGCTCTAAATGAGGGATTTTTTAGGTTTCTTATAACTTACATTAGCTATGGAATGTGAAGTTGGTGATATTAACATTTTGGGCTACTTATCGGCCTTTTGACATATTTCCTGGTTTTTCAGTTATGTCCCAAATAAGTGAGATGTTACTCTTGCACAAGCATAACAAATAATCTGGCTCATTTCACTCTTTTTCTCTCCCACACCTATGAATAATCAATCACAGCAGGGACACAGTCACTGAATCCTCATCACAACACTGCTGAAAGTCACTGCCAAATCAATTTGACATCCCAGCTCTGAAAGAATGGTCAAAATACCTGGGGTTAATTCTTTACATAAACCTTTATATTTTATGTACCAAAATTATTAGAACTTTTCATCATGTCTTTAATAAAGCACCTTCTGATCTAAATGTTCTCTCTGGGAGTTACGCTTTCCCCAATTTCAAGATTGTGACTGGCTTCTTTCCCCCTTTTTTTGTTTTCCATTCTGTTGCCCCCTTCCCCTCCCTTCCTAATGCACCCATCACAGGGGGAAGATTGAAACTAATTATTTAATAAACACGATTTACAATAAGGCTATGTCCCTTCAGAAAGGGACTCTTTGCTATCTGTGGAATTCTTTGCTGTTTGTTTTTGTTTTGTAAATTTCTACCACATAATCTATTATTTTGGGGCCCCACTCTACAAGAGTGACGATTCTGCAGGCTTAAAGTGGGGTCCCCATGTTGCTTTATTTAAATTTAATTTTTCTTATTGTGGTAAAATAAACATAAATTTTACCATTTTAAATATTTTTAGGTGTACAGTTGAGTGGCATGAAGTACATTTACATTGTTGTACAACCACCACCACCATCCGTCTCCAGAGTGTTTCATCTTCCCGAACTGAAACTCTGTCCCCACTAAACAATAACTCCCCATTCTTCTCTCTCTTCAGCCCTTGGCAACCACCATTCCATTTTCTGTCTCTATGAATTTGCCTACTCTAGGCGCCTCGTTTAAGTGGAATCATATAATATTTGCCTTTTTGTATCTGTTTTAAAGTTTAAGTTTTATAAATATTTGAAAAAGGCTAAAAACGTTTTAAAATATTTTATTCATGTACTACAGATATCCCTAGAAATTACAATGTCTATATTACTTCTTAATGTTTCTATTATCAAGTTAGTACTGTAAGAAGTTTAAAACTCCAAAATAGATATTTGTTGTTAAAAAAATAATATTAAGTGAAACTTGATTTGAAACGTTTAAAACTATTTTTAATTAGTTACTAGGCTTCACATTATCACCAAGGTTGAGCAAATGATTACTTAAAATAACATCCACCTTAGCCAGGCATGGTAGCTCACGCCTGTAATCCCAACACTTTGGGAGGCTGAGGCAAGAGGATCACTTGAGACCAGGAGTTTGAGCCCAGCATGAGCAACTTGTCTCTGCAAAAAATAGAAAAATCAGCCAGGCATGGTGGCATGTACCTGTAGTCCCAGCTACTTGGGAGGCTGAGGCAGGAAGAACGCTTGAACCCAGCTCAGGAGTTTGAGGCTGCAGTGAGCTATGATGATGCCACTACACTCTATCTAGCCTGGGCAATACAGCAAGACCCTGTCTCAAAAAATCAATTAATTAATTAAATTTAAAGTAATAATAACAACAATATCCATCAAGGAAGGATATTAGCATCAACCAAACAGAAGTGATTGGGAAGTCCTAGCCACTCAGGAGACTGAGTGGAGGATCGTTTGAGGCCAGGAGTTCGAGGCTGCAGTGAGCCATGACTGTGCCACTGCTCCCCAGCCTTGTGACGGAGCAAGACTCCATCTCTGAAAAAAAAAGAAAGAAAAGATATGATTGGGGGATTATTAGAAGGCTGTCTTGTTTTTGTTAAATGCTTTTAAAACCTTAAAGGATTCTACATAATATCACTATTACTATTGCTGGAAAGTTTTGCAAATATTGTGATACAAATGTTTCATTTATTTGAGAATTATCTATACCTGGCAACTCACTCTAGTTGAAACAAATCTATCAGGCAATCTTACTTACGGAAAGCAAGCTAAGAACCAGGAAATATGCACACAAAGACCTCTGAAAACTCAAAATAAATGTCTCAAAATTTGTGTTAATACACTAAAATACACTAAACCCTCAGGTACTTGCCCTTACTTTATACAAAATTTTAGAAGTTTACCTGTCTTGTTTCTAAGCCCACAACCGTTCAAAAGCAGGAAAAAGAAAGCTGTAAGGCAGATAGCAAGGAAGGTTATGAAAAACCACAAAGAGTAGACCAAGAAAAAATGAACAAATTTTCTTGAGTGGGTAAAAGCCAACTGCCTTTCACACCTCATTAAATCCTTGAGGACACGGTGTCTTCACAAAATAATATATACTCAAAAATGATAACCCAGAGTCATCAGGATATTATTACAAATTGAACATCTTTTCCTTAGGAAAACAAGGATATGTGTAATCTGTTGCAAAAGGAATGCCATCAAAAAGCTTTTCTTTCTTTTTTTTTCTTTTCTTGAGACAGAGTCTCACCCTGTTGCCCAGGCTAGAGTGCCGTGGCGTCAGCCTCACTCACAGCAACCTCAGACTCCTGAGTGTAAGTAATCCTTCTGCCTCAGCCTGCAGAGTAGCTGGGACTACAGGCATGCACCACCATGCCTGGCTAATTTTTTCTATATATATTTTTAGTTGTCCAGCTAATTTCTTTCTATTTTTAGTAGAGACAGGGGTCTCACTCTTGCTCAGGCTGGTCTCAAACTCCTGGGCTCAAAGGATCCACCCCACTTGGCCTCCAGAGTACTAGGATTACAGGTGTGAGCCACTGCGCCCAGCCGCTTTTCTTTTTTTTTTAATCCATGCATTAAAAAAAATCCTTAATTCCCTAAAAACAATAATCTAGAATTTTTCATTCCTAAAGGGTTATGAATAGCTCAAGATTTGGAACCAGAAGAGAATCAGGTTTCTATCAGTAGTTGATCACTAACAACGTACTTTTGAGTTCTGGATAAATATACATATTACCCAAAAGGATTATTTTAAATCTTTAAACACAAAGTGACTTTATTTGATCCAGATGTACTGTCTCACCAGAAGCATAAACTATAGAAACTGAAAGCTCTTATATCTTAGTTTGTAACTAGCTTTATTATTACTAAAAACAACCGCCTCTTTGTTAATGCACAAAAGTAATCCATTTTCATGAAGATAAACTAAACATTACAAATAAGAAAAAGCACACTCCATAACTTATCAGCACCTTAGAGTACAGCCTTCTTAAACTATTTTCACTATATGTGTGCATAAATATACTTTATATACATATTCTTTCCCACAAAACTGGGATCACATTTTACATGCTGCTTTTAATCTGTCTTTTAACACAAATATCTTTCAGTGATAATATTTTTCTATGGACACTAACACTAGTTATGTAACATTAGGCAAGTTTCTTAACCTCTTTGAGACTCATTCCTTCATCTACAAGAGAGGAATAACAGTGTATCTACCTCACTGGTTTATGTGGGATTAAATAAAATAATCTGTGTAAAGCATTAAGCAAAATATCTGGCAAATAGTAAGGACCCATAAATAGTGACCTTTTTGGCTGGGAGCAGTGGCACACACCTATAGTCCCAGCTACTGGGGATGCTGAAGCAGGAGGATCACTTGAGCCCAAAAGTTGGAGGTTGCAGTGACCTATGATCATGCCACTGCATTCTAGCCCAGGCAAGAGAGCAAAACCCTGTCTCAAAAACAATTAATTAATATGTTAACCTTTTTTATGGCTGCATAAAATAACCAACTGCCTGATGCAGTTTATTTATCCAATTCTCTGTTGTTGAACTTTCAGCTAATTTTTCATCAATTAAAACAATGCTGAAATGAAAATCCATGTAGCTAACTCTTCAATACATTCTAAATTTGCTTAGAATAAATTTCTAGAAATGGAATCCTAGCTCAATGACGTTTTATACATTCCCAAACATTAAGTGCCTTACATTCACTAACATGCCCATTTCCCCACATTCCTCGCCTCTGCCTCACTTGTAAGGTTTCTCTGTTTTTTAAATAAGAGTGTATTGTAAAAAGTTAAAAAAGACAGTAGTAGGGTATGAAAAGTACAATCTTTATTATTTAAACTTTGGTCACCATTTACACTTTACACGAGGGAACAGGCAAGCTTTCATTGTCATTCTGATGTTTTTCTCAAGCACGATGTTTTACTCTACAGGAGCTTTAAATTGAAAGAGAATACCTTCAATTTATAGTTTTGGAATAAACCCGATGCAATAGTTGTTTATAAGATAAATGTTATATTAAAAAATTAGAAACACCTCCTATATTAATTAGTCAAAACTCAGCCTTTCTTGCAACCACAAGCAAAGACCAGAAACCCTAAAATAAAGAGAGAGATTTATTTGCTTAATCTGTTGAGACTCAGAAAGGCTGGGAAGAATTTCTGCAGAAGCCCTCACCTTCGGTGTTGAGACCTTGTGCTACCCCACTTGAACACATTCAGTGAGCGCTTAGGGAACTGTTTCTTTAAATTAACACTACTAACACGCCCCCTTTTCCCTGGAAACTTTTCCTGAAACAACAGCATTCCTGAAAAACGTAACCGTGTTCTAGGAGCAGCAAGACTTTTTAAAAATCAGAAGCAGAGATGTGGACAGGCACAGTGCTAGTAGGGCCTCAGAGTATCTGCCCCTCCGCGTGTCCGGGATCAACCAAGTTATGCGAAATGCCTAACTCGTGACAGCCTCGGGCGCTGGACTCTGGCCACGCAGCCACCTCTTTCAAGTCCCATCGCGCCTGCAAGTAGCCTGGCTCAGAATGGCTCGACCCCGGTCCTCACCCCTAAACCAGGGTTTGGACTCAGGAGACTTCCGTCAGGAGTCAGTCCTGCCGGATCCTGGCCATTCCATACTCAATTTCAGGTCGGGCATGGGAGAAGGGACACCTCGATTAAAGGTCAAATATCACAAGAGACCTGGGTTTGCCCACCTCGCCCTCACTCCCGGTTGAGGTCTCTGATGGGGGGGGGACCTCCTATATGGGTCAGAAATCACCCAAGCTCGGAGCCTCACGTTCCTCCAAACACAGGCCCGGGTCGGACCTAAGGGAAGACTCTTAACAGAGATCAGGTGTCACGATGGATCCAGCCACCCCCATCAACTCGTTACTGGACGGAGTTAGGGGATGGGAGAATCTGGGTCAGAAGTCACAGAGGACCTTGGCCGCCCAGAGCTCATTCCTGGTCTGGAGTTTGGGAAGTCCTCAAGTTAGAGGTCAAAAGTCACAGAAGAACTGCCCTCCTCCCACCCCTACCCCCGCCCTCTAGCCCCCGGACCGGTTTAAGAGGTGTCGGGAACTCCGGGAGGAGAGTGGCGGCCATTGTACCTGAGTAGGAGCCAGCGCCTGCTGGAGCTGCTGCTGCTCCTCGCTGATCTTTTGCTTCAGTTTCTTGAACATGGCGCAGCGCAGGGTCCTGAGTGTGAATGAGACCTGAGGGGCAAGAGCCCGGGGTGTCCCGGCCGCGGCGGCGACAGCGGCTTCTCTACACCGGGGACAGCTGGGGCCCAGCCTCGCCGCCTCCTCCTTGCGCTTGCGGGCGAGTGTGGACACTCGTCCTGTGGGTGTCGGCGTCGCCGCCGCCGCGTCTCTTTCTTCCGGGTGCCCCTGGCTGCCCTCGGCCCCCCATCCAGCCCCGGCAGCGGCGGCGGCGGCGACAACGGCAGCAGGTGAACGGTGCGCCAAGGGCGCCTGCGCGGCCTACGTGGAGCTCACGGAGAGACCTCTACGGAGCGCCGTAGGGAACAGCGCCATGTCGGCGCCGGCACATGCGCTTTTGGGCTGTCTCCCACAACGCAGGATCATTGGAGGAAGGCGCGGGATTGGCGGCTGGCTAAACCTATTGCGTGCGGAGGTGCCACTCGCGGCTCAGGGCCGTAGCAAGGACTGCGCACTACACTGGCTCTCACCTGGTCTTCGGGCGGGGATAATGCTGCTTCTACTGAGGGCCGCAGTGAGGGCAAGCCCACGGCAAGAAACGAGGGTGAGCGTCCAGAATGGACCCCAAGAGGGATCCAGGGAACGTGACTTGGGCCCTGAAGCATGGTGGACTTTTGTTCAGTAGCTGTGGTGAGGACTCTGTATCTTTAGTGCTTAGTATTCCTGACTACTCCCCAGAGGGGCCCTCTTCCCTTCCTTGGACTCTTCCAAGGGTCAGGAAGTCCCTGATACCAGGCGCCCAGGGTCCAAATGTTTCAGGACGATATTGTAAGACCTCAACCGGTTGGACACCTGCTTTTATTCTTTACTTCACCGAATCGTGTATTTTCACGTATTCGTTCAAAAATCTTATCATTCGAAGTGTGGAAGCCCTGGAGATGATAAGAGATCACAGCCTGTGGAAGACACAGATTCCTGGAGTCCAAATTTACTCCTAACACCTGCAGTCAGACTACAGGATTCTAATTATGTGCTTAATTCATTCGACACCATGAACTTTGACCACCTGTTAATTCTCAATTCCATCTCAGCAATCTCTTTTTTTTTTTTTTTTTTTGAGACAGTCTCACTCTGTCACCTGGCTAGAGTGCAGTGGCCTCATCATAGTTCACTGCAACCTCAAACACCTGAGCTGGGTTCAAGTGATTCTCCTGCCTCAGCCTCCCGAGTAGCTGGGATTACAGGTGCCCACCACCACACCCGGCTAATTTTTTTCCTTTTTTTTTTTTTTTTTTTTTTGTAGAGACGGAGTCTCCCTCTTGCTCAGACCTGTCTGGAACGCCTGAGCACGAGGGATCCTCCTGCCTCGGCCTCCCAGAGTGCTAGGATTACCATGCCCGGTCCTTCAGCAACCTATTTGCATGCTTTACCTTTGCTGTCATCTGAAACTACTTACATTGCTTCAGGTATAAAAACCTGACAGTTTATGCTGATCTCATTTTAGCAAATTTTGTTTACTGGGGATAATAGGAGCAACTCTCTTAAGATTGCATGTTCTGATCCCTAAATGTATTAGAGCCAGAGGAGGGTCTGGAGCACTGCCTTACCACCTTGGTTAAGTTCTCTTATATCTCATAATGAACACCTTATATAATTACTGGGAGGGTTTTTTTCCAGTAGTACTTATCTTTCAACTGACTAAAGGTCAATAGGCCTTCAGCTGCTCCCAGCTCCAGACGACTAATACGCATCAGCACCCCAACATTCACAATTACACATCACAGATTGCCAATTTTGTATTTATACATGGGTATATATTTGTGTGTATATATACATATATGTGGACCCTAAAAAAGCAAACTGTAATAAATAATAAATGAGTAAGTAGAGTTCCAAGATATCACCCAGAGAAAGACAAAAATCAAAGAGGGCTAATTATGTTACTAAAAAAAAAAAAAAAGATAACCTTGCTAGGACACAAAAAAGAGAAAGAGGGACGACAGGTTTGAAACTCTTCATCGCATTTAACACAATGTTGTTGAAACATTAAGCCTCCCCACGGTCTCATGCTGCCTCAGGTCTCTGCAAATTAACATTCTGTCAACCTGTATATCCATACCATGGAATACTACTCTGTAGTATAAAGAATGAAGTATTTATACATACAACAACCTGAATGGATCTCAAGTAGGTTTTGCTAAGTGAAAGAAGTCAGATCCAAAAGAAGCCATACATATTATATGATTCCATTTATATGACATTCTGAAAAGGCAAAGCTATGGGGAGGGAGAACAGCTTAGTGGCGGCTAGGAGTGGAGTGGGATGAGAGTGTGGTTAACTACTAAAGAACAGCATGAAGAAATCTTTGGGGTGATGAAACAGTTCATACCATAGCTATAGTGGTAGATATACAACTATGTATTTGTCAAAACTCAGAATCTACATGCCACAAACACTGAATTTTGCTATATGAAAATTTTAAAAGTTAAAGACCTAAGGCTCAGAGAGGTTAAGAATCTCACTTAAAGTAACACAGCTTGGACATGGTAGAGGCAGCATTTGAACACAGATCTTTCATGACTCTAAAGCCCATGGCCACGCCACCACCTGCACCACCTCTGGATCTTTTACTGTGGAGGCATAGACTCTGACTGACATTGATTTCTCTATGTTCTTCAGTTCTTTGCTCCAAAATGATTTCCTGATTTATACTCAAGTTTCCTTGCCATTGTGAACTTTTTCTTGGTTGCAAAATATATATATATATATATATATATATGTTGTACACTCAGAACACTATTCTCAAGTGTGAGAGCACCTCAGTTGTGTTGTTGATCTTCATGTACCATATTTCCCAGCACTTGTATCAGGGAAGATGTGTGTGTGTGTGTGTGTGTGTGTGTGTGTGTGTGTGTGTGTGTGTATATATATATATGATGAGGAGAGAGAAAGAAAAAGGGAGAGGGGAGAGAGAGATACTTTGATTGTAATAAGTAACAAAGACCTGGAGATTGAAATACTCTATTACTAAAGTGTTTTAATGTATTTTATCAGAAAACTTCAAAATATGTTTTTAGTATTTACTTTTGCAAGAGAACATTATAAGGCTATGTAAATTATAGTTATAAAACAATTGGAAAATCTCCCATGGAAGAAAGGTCTACACATCAGAATCTAAACAGACTCTCTGAAATTTAGCCAACTTTTCAGCCTGGTATAAGTTTAGGGTTGTGTGTGTGTGTGTGTGTGTGTGTGTTGTGTTTAATTTAATTCCCATTGTAGGCATAAAATAAGTAAACTAGGGAAAAGTGAGGGGCTGTTTTATTACTGTTATTGGCCTTGTTTGAAAATAGAAACACAAAGAAGAGCAAAAAAAAAATGACTTGCCCAGAGTCAAGTCATATGATGTCAGTCATAGAACTGGAAAATGACCTCAGGCCTTCTTGCCCTTTATCCTGTTCTCCAACTATAATATATATAACACTTCCTTCTTTTCACTGAATCACACTCTGCTAATTTTTTAAAGCTGTTCAACTTAATTTTTAACAGTTTTGTGTTTGTTTACATGACATGTTCTAGGGATATTTATACAGCTGATAATTCAGAAATTTAATGAGAACAATCATTTGCAGGGAAAACCCAACACTGAGCTGGGAAATAAATCTAATTTCAAGAATGAAGTCTCTTGGTAACAAAGAGAACTGTTGATGAAATAGAAGTGAGAAAGTGTCAAATTCCCTACTTCTTACTAAGTAACAACTTGCTAGTCAGACTCCTAAGTAAACAAATTTGCTCTTGCAAACATTTGGATACTGTGTTTGACTTGTGACTTAAAAAAAAAAAAAAAAAAAGCCCAGAGTGTAGAGCTTCCAGCCTAGGCAAGGGAGGGAGTGAGAGAGGGAGAGGGGGCAAAAAAAAGAGCGTTTGCCTCATGTTGATATTGGGTGGTGGGTTCCTGTAGAAAGGCCAAACACGGTGGGTGCAGTGGCTCACCCTGTAATCCCAGCACTTTTAGAGGCTGAGGTGGGAGGATCACTTGAGGTTCAACACCAGCCTGAGCAAGACCAAGACCTCTTCTCTACAAAAACTAGAAAAAGTAGCCGTACATGGTGGTGCGTGCCTGTAGTCCCAGCTACTAGGGAATGTGAGGCAGAAGGATCGCTTGAGGTCAGTAGTTTAAGGTTGCAGTGAGCTATGACGACACCATTGCACTCTAGCCCAGGTGACAGAGCAAGACCCTGTCTCAAAAAAAAAAAGGAAAAGAAAGGCCCAAAAAAGTAATGAAAAAGCACACTGACATTAAAGTCAACTGACTGTGTTTAGATCCCACCGACTTTGCCATTTGTTACTTGCGATGGGGGAAAATTACTTAACTTCTCTGTTTCTGTTTCTTCATCTCTAAAATGAAGAAACAGAAACAGAGAAGATAAGAGTGTGTGCCACATGAGTATGGCACACACTCTAAAATGAAGACATATAATTATATCCAGCATAAAGCTCCTGTAAGAATTAAATGAGTGTTTGGATAATAGGTTGGTATCTTGAAAAAAATTAAGTGGATTCATTCTTCATTCCTAAAAAATGAAGTTATTGAAGTACTTGAAGAAAATATAAGAGGATATTATAATCTTGGAGTGCTAAAGTCCTTTCTAACACAAAATCTTCGGGAGGCTGAGGCAGGAGGACCACTTCAGCCCAGGAGTTTGAGGCTGCAGTGAGCTATAATGACACCAATGCACTGTAGCCAGGGGCAACAGAAGAAGACTCTGTTTCAAAAGAAAATTTTTTTTACTCTCTGTAAATTTTAAAGTAATAATAATTTGTAAAGAAAACTAATAAGTAGGCACCAAAAACAAAAAAAGAATGAGGCACCTCTATGCATACAGATATGGGAGGATCTCAAGATTTATTGTTAAGTGAGAAATCAAAGTGCACTATTGTATATGTATTAAATAGTATGGCTACTGTTAGTATGACTGAAAATTATATGTATAAATATACATATTTACATATATGTAAATACCTTTTTTATATATGTGTGTGTGTATATATTTTAGAGATAGGGTCTCACTCTGTCACCCAGGCTGAAGTGCAGTGGCACAATCATACTAAGCCTCAAACTCCTGGACTCAAGCGATCCTCCTCTCTCATCCCTCTGAGTAGCTGGGACTACAGGCATGCACCACCACACCCAGCTAATTTTTTTTTCTTTGTAAAGATAGGGTCTCACTATGTGACCAAAACTAGTCTCAAACTCCTGGCCTCAAGCGTTCCTCCTGCCTCGGCCTCCCAAAGTGCTGGGATTTCCAGTGTGAGTCACTGCACCTGGCCCCTTTCAATATTTTAAAGGAAAATTATTTTCAACCTTGAATGTTTTTTGAGCCAAATAATCAGCCAATTGCGTATGTGTCTATAAATGCTTAGGAAAAATATTGAACTACAAACACCAAACTATTAGTTGCAGATAGGTTAAATCTGAACAGTGTAATCAATCATAACAGGGGGAGTGAAAATTTCACTTTTTACTTTGTGTACTTCTGTATGTTTTGAAATTTTAAAATGAGAATATAATGCTTTTATATGGCCAGCATGTAGCTGACCCCCAAGGGTAAATAAAAGCTGTACCCTTCCTGCCTCAATCTGAGAACAACATACTACTTTCCAAATCTCCAAAAGAAAGCACTCTTCCACATAATATTGAAAAATGGATATTTTACTCTTTTTTAAAAGTAAAATTTTAAATAGGGTCCCAATTGTCTGTTCTGTTCTCGGTTCTTGGTGCGCTCTTGGCCGAAGAACTACCAGACACACCAAAAGAAAGGCAAGCGTGAAATGAAGTTTATTGAGGAAGGATAAGATAGATTTACAGAGCAAGAGCAAAGTATGTTTGCCACAGACAATGAGCAGACCCCTCTGTCTTAACAAAAGGGTGATATTTTACTCTTGAATCTAGAATTTCTAGATTTAGTATGGGAAGCAAAAAGCGTAGTTTGCATTGTGTAGTGCACAGTATTTCACTTCAAATAATCTTATTAAAGATATCTTTTCTCCCCAAATAACTCTATCCACTGCCCTCTAGGTTGCTGTCTTAATCCTCCCCATACAGACTTTGGCCATTTGGCTGAGCCTTCTCTATCCAACCCAGGGATTTTGGCTATCTCTGTCTCTCCTTTCCTGAAGCAGAGCTTGAAGAGAGGCATGCATGTGAATGTAGGCATGCACATCTCCAATTGTGCATGCCTACATTTATCGCTTAATTCTGTCCTCCTGTGCAGAAGAGGCAATTGCTACAAGGAACTTACCAGGAAGATTCTGCACTTAGCAAACAAAAGATCCTCTGGTTACTAGGAGCTGCCTCCTTAGGAGGAAGGGTAGAAATTGTAGACAATATGTTTTTTTCTGTCATCAATAATTTTTACAGTGTTGCAATCATAATTTAAGAAAATTAAATGCAAAAAATTAATACTTTTTGTTGACGTTTTCCTAACTGTGGAAATTTATTTTCAGCATATAAGCCAAGGATTTTTATCTTAACCAGGGTTTCTGGGTGCTAGGCTCCTATAGGAATAAATGAAGAAAGTTCAAGGCATTGAGGTATCATTAAAAGAATTAAGCTTGACTTTTTTTTTTTTTTTTGAAACGGGGTCTCATTCTGTTTCCTGGGCTAGAGTGCAGTGGCATTATCATAGCTCACAGCAACCTCAAACTCCAGGGCTCAAGGAATCCTCCTGCCTCAGCCTCCCAGATAGCTGGGACTACAGATACACTCCACCACACCTGGCTGATTTTTCTTTTTCTTTTTTCCTTTTTTTTGTAGAAATAGGGTCTTGCTCTTGCTCAAGCTGGCCTCAAACTCCTGGCCTCAAGCAATCTCCCCACCTTAGCCTGCCAAAGTGCTAGGATTACAGGCGTAAGCCATTGTGCCTAGCCAAGCTTGACTTTTCAACCTAGGTGCAAAAGGACAAGTGCTGTTCCACTTTGGAAAGGTCTGGAATGTTTATGGCTGCACTTTACAGGCCTTCAGAGGAGAATGAGCATGTACACCTTCCTTCTATCGGGGTAATTACCCAATAACTGCCTGTTGTCAGCCAGAAGAGGGTTGGGTCACTCTCTCCTCACACTGGGCAGATAGTCGGGCTTCTAGCCTCAGCCTAAAGCTCCACCTACCCCAGCCCAAACCTACCTGCCTCTTCATCCTGTGAAAGGTGGGGGAGAGGCATTCCTTCTCCTGGAGAGTTCTCTTAACCCAGATGGCTCTTGTACCAGTTAGCTCATGGGGCACACCCAAAGACTGACAATTCCAGATCAACCTCCAGAGAAATCAAGAGACACCTTAACTGATGGGCGTCCTTATTTATGAAACTTCCCATCTGCCCAGCACTCTCAGCCTCAGTATTGTCTATACTTTAAGCAGAGTGTAATTCTCATCTCCTGTCTTTATCATGGGACACTTTAAGGGTGATAGATTTTAACACACATATACAAATATTCATGCAATATTCTAAATAAATACATTTTACTAACTTGAGACTTTAAGGCTTACATTTCATTACAGAATCATCTTGCAAAAATCATGCTCAGTAAACTGGCATCTCTAATTGTCCCTGAAATGTATGGTTCCAGAATTCTATTCTTTCTCCATTTGAAAGGGCATTATTCAGAGTGCACTAACCTACTACTAGCTTGAACACTCTTTGAAAGAAAAAGACATGCTCTTACATATGAAAATTTGTCCCAGGGCCAAGGGACAAATGCCATAGCATAGCAGTGTAGGATGACTGTGAAAATATTGACATTTAACAATAGGCCCCAGCCACCAAGCATGACAACTCGAAGCCGTCCCAACCCAGGACAGGTTGTGGATATAGCCAAAGGAAGTTGTGCCCAACCTGTTCCCGGATGAAGAGGTTTCTACTGAAGGTCAATTCATCTAATCCCCCCCGCACATGCAGCTGGATGGCAGCACTGACTTATTTGTGGTTTCCTGAAAACAACCAGAGAGAATCACTCATATGCAGGGAGATGAGTTGTCCTCTGTAACCTTCCCTTTTCTTCATTCATAAAACCTTGCCACAACCCCTAGTGTAGAGAACATTAGCTTTCAAAGGAAACTGCTATTCTAGTGATGGCTAGGTAAGAACTCACAGATATGGATGTACTGCCGTTGCCTCCTGGTCTCCACTCCTTTCCATGAGGCGCCTTGACTTCAAGGTATTCTATCAAGTCAAGTAGAATTTGCCTATTTCTCAAATATTCTCCCTCCCACCATCCCCTGTTTTCTAATACCTCCATGTATCATCATCAGACAGGGTCAAATCAGGAAAACATAACCCATACCAGGTATGGGAAACTAGTTATATAGGTGTTGAAAAAGCCAAAAAGCCAAACAGGGGATGATGAGACAACTTAAAGATTAGCAAGAGGGGGGAGCTGATACCACCCGTAGGAAAAGGAGGTAGAGAGAACATTTGAGCAATAGAAGATTCCAGAGAATGGAGGGGAGGATAGGGTCCCAGGCATAGTTAGAGGGATTGCCTTAGGTGGAAAGAGACAGGTCCTCTATGAAAATAGAAGGGAATAAGAGAAGATACATACTCAAGCAAGAGATTTTGGGTCCAATAATTTTGCAAAATGCTTTTGATCAATATTAAGCAGATTTCAGTTCATATAGGTTCCTTAACTGCTCTTTCTTTCCAAACCTTTAATATATTAAAGTGTATTGTGAATCATTCTATGGCTTCCCAGGCATAATTGACCACAAAACCCCTTTTTATGGGTCACCTAGGGGGCTTGTGCTCTGGAAAACATAGCTTGGAAAACACAGACTTAACCTATGCCTAGACCTCCCTAGTTAGTAAATGGAGACAATAAGATCTTATCTCACTATAATTACTTTGTAATGATATTGTGCAGATAAATTAGAAAAATATATATTTCGTAGGTAAGTTCTCAGTGTATAGATTCAACTAGGGAAAAGTATATTTCATCAACACTTGCAGTCTAGGTGGTCATCTGAGGAAGTAGACTATTATCTAGGAAAACCCCAAAAGTGGCATTTAATTACCTTGCTGAATTTACCAAAGCTCTCAGTTTTACAGGCTCAGAAACTGTTTCCTCAAAACACTGAAAACAGACATCTCTCAGAAGCAAGTACACATGTACTAGCATCTCCAGATAGAGACACACACTAAATTTATTAATTTACAACAACGAGAGCTATATCTGTCACGCAGGCTGCTATTATCATTCATTCAAGAGTGTTTGTTGATTGTCTGTTATGTGCTGGGCCATGAAATAGGCATAACACCCAGGCAGCACTATCAGTGTCCTTCCAGGGAAGTGACATAGATCTCTTCCTGCTGGGATCGTTAAGGTAGAGAATATGTGACTTTTGGGCTGCTGGGTGAATTAAAGTTGTTGTAAAGGGCTGTCTGCCACAAGTGAGAATAAAATTAATATGCAAAGAAAAGTGGTGACAAACTGTGTTGAGAACTGAATGGAAAGAGAGTCTTGGCAGTGAGTCCACAGTTCCAGTCCCTGAGGCCTTAGATTCTTCGACTCTTCTTCCCACTTCTAAACTAGCCCAGAATTCTTCCCAGCAATCTTAACAAAAAATTCTCTTTCTGCTTAAGCTGGTTTTACTTGGGTTTGTCTCACTTGTAACTGACAGAGTCCTGGCATGTATACCTGGTATGCAACTTGTCTGGAGCAGGACAAATTTTAAGTCATTTAATGCAGCTTGTGTTCCTTCTTGATTCATGAGCCTTAACAGAGAAGATGATGGCTAGCTAGGCTTTTAAGGCTAATGTCTGTAAAATCTGAGAAAAGGGACTAATGAATGGCATTTTCCTCTCTGTGGCTTGACAAAGCACATTGTTGACCCTCTACAAACAAGAAGGATAGAATTGTGCCAGTCTTTCAAATATTTAATTGCAGAAGCTATCAGTACCAGCCTGTTTTCTCAATTTCTGTCCACAGCTGGATTTACTAAGTCCCCAGCTGCAGCTCAGCCTCCTGCCCCCAGACCCAATCATGGCCTGATAAGGAGGCATTTGACTAGCTCTTGCCCCACAAGCTATGCAAGACCATGGATGATGTTACTCCATTCTGGTTGCAGTGACCCAGTTCTAACAATTGAGCTCTAGTCTCATCAACAGGATTACAAAACATCACGTGATCTGAATATTTGGCTTGAGCCTTGTCTCTATTTATTTCTCAATTCTTACACTGGTATGCTGCCTACTACCTCACTCTGCCTCCTCCTTTACAGACTGTAGATTAGGCCAGTGGCCAGCATCTGCCCACCTTCTGCCCCATCTCCCTAGATTTTGCTCATTCTGAATTCCTATCTTTCTACCATGCTTCTTATTAATATAACAGTTTCAGGAGGCTCAACTAATGACTTCCCACTCTCCTTTCAAGTTTTGAACCAATTGAGAGGTAAACACAGGCGTCAGACAATGGAAAACAAGGTGTCAACTTTATAACTGATTAAAATGTCCTAGCACTCTGGGAGGCCAAGGTGGGAGGATAGCTTGAGTTCAGGAGTTCAAGACCAGCCTGAGCGAGAGCAAGACCCCCATCTCTACATAAAATAGAAAAAAATTAGCCAGTCATTGTGGTACACACTTGTAACCCCAGCTACTCAGAAGGCTGAGACAGGAGGATCACTTGAGCCCAGGAGTTTGAGGTTGCTGTGAGCTAGGCTGACACCACAGCACTTTAGCCTGGACAACAGAGTGAGACTCTGTCTTAATCAGTCAATCAATAAATACTTTAAAGAAAGAATGATATGGGAGTGAATTGTATGGTAATCTACCCATGTTAACAATTTTCACTCCAGACTTAAATTAACCATACAGCATGCCACCCTGGTCTCTGTGCCCTGGTGATGGTCCTAGGGCTTAGGCTAGGCAGGCTGGCAGCATGATGTCCACATCACCCAGTCCCCAGTGACAACTGCCTCTGGTGGACTTTATAGAGTGCCTTAGTTGTGTACCCCCAGAAGCAGATGCTGAGACATGACTCAAGTGCAAGTAGTTCATTTGGGAGGCAAAGAAACACCATAGGAGGAGAAGGTAGCAAAATAAAGGAGGCATGGATGTTATCAAGCCAGTTACCATGAGGACAACTGTAGCTCAATCACAATGGGAACTCTTGGAGCCAGTGTAGACTCACATGCTCAGGTACCCTACCCAAAGCATGAAGAGCTTTGGTATTGCCAACCTAAAATAATCAAAAGGTCAGAATCTAGTTTTTGTTTTCTGTTTGTTTTGTTCTGTTTTAAGATAAAAGTTATTGCTCAGTGGCCCAGGCTAGAGTGTAGTGGCATGATAATAGCTCACAGCAGCCTTGATCTCCTGGGCTTGAGTGATCCTTTTGCCTCAGCCTCCTGAGGTAACTGGGACTGCAGGCATGTGGCACCACGCCTGGCTAATTTTAATTTTTTTTTTTTTTTGATAGAGATAAGGTCTTACTGTGTGGTCCAGGCTGGTCCCAGACTCCCCACCTGAAGCAATCCTCCTGCCTCAACCTCTAAAAGTGCTGAGATTACAGGCCTGGCCAGAATCTAGTTTAAAAAGAGTATATTCAAATGCAGAGGTTGAGGGTGGCCACCCAGGAGCATAGATTCAAGTTGCCTTGGATATACACTCTGATTAGCAGCAGTTACAAGTCAGTTTTTAGGGGGGCGAAGGGGCTGTGGTCTCACTCTGTTGCCCAGGCTAAAGTGCAGTAGCATCATCATAACTCACTGAAACCTCAAACTCCTGGGCTCAAGTGATATCTCAGCCTCCCAGGTAGCTGGGACTATAGGTGTGCACCACCACCCTGGCTAATTTTTTAATTTTTTATAGAGAAGAATTCATGCTTTGTTGCTCAGGCTGGTCTTGAACACCTGGCCTCAAGCAATCCTTCCACCTTGGCCTCCCAAAGTGTTGGGATTACAGGCATGAGCTACTGTGCCATAAGTGGGGCTTTTTTGTTGTTGTTGTTTCTTGTTTTGTGTTTTCTTATTTCAAAATACTAAGGGGGTACAAATGTTTTTGTTACATGGATAGCCTTCATAATGCTTAAGTCAGGGCTATTAGTGTGCCCGTCACCCAAATAGTGTTCATTGTACCTGTTAGGTAGGTTTTTACCCCCCATCTTGATTTCCAATGACTTTTACTTCTCTCCTTGCCCATGTGTGCCCAGTGATTAGTTCCAAACTATTAGAGAGTACATGTCATGTTTGTTTTTCCATTCTCGAGATACTTCGCTTAGGGGGATAGTCTCAATTCCATCCAAATTGCTGCAAAAGACATTAATTCATTTATTTTTATGGCTGAGTAGTACTCCATGGTATACATATACCACATTTTGTTAAGTGATGGATACTTAGGGTGATTCCACATCTTTGTACAAGTGGGCTTTTAGAGAAAAAAAGAAGAGGCAGTTTCTAAGTTGATTATCAAGAATTTACATTAAAATAGCATAAACTATAGATTGGCTATATATTGTCTTTGTATTACAAATTCCAGGAGCATGAAGATAATGGTTAGGGCAGGTAGTCTGAACAAAAGGTCTTTAGGCATGGGTGGGGGGCATGATGGAAGTCCACACTCAGGTCTCTCTGGGCCTGATAAATTTGGCATACCTCACATAGCTTAGATAGCTATTTCCTTTCTCAATATTTATACACTAATTTCCACTAATCACTGGCTGAAAGCTGCTGGGGGAAAGGGGCAGTAATTCTTGGACATCTGCAGCTTGCCCCACAGGTGAGCAAAGTGGACTTCAGTTACCAGAGAACAGCCCCTAGGCAACATTGCAGGTGCCAGCAGTGGACGCTGGGCTGATGTGCACTGAGGGGGTATGTCAGTCACTCTCTGGATTCTATCTCTGACCTCAAGGAGAAGAATCTGAATGAGAAGCTCCTCTGCTTCCTGCTCAGGGGCAACTATGACTCCTCCCTCCTCCTACACTCCCCCCACCCCTAAACCAAACCAGTGATGGGACAGGGCAGTGAAGATTTGACCTGCGCTGGACCAGCTCCTCTGGTAGCAGCTATTTAGAGGCCATGGAGAGTGAGATCACATGGCTATTTTATGTCAGGACTTTATACCAGACAAGAAGTAACCCCTGATCAAGGAACTGAGAAAGAAGAGAGAGATGTGACATTTCCCACAACAAGTAGTGAAGCGAAAAGAAATGTTTCTAAAGTAGCAATAATAAAAAACAAATTTCAATCAACCATGCAAGAGAAAAGAGCTTTGCAAAAAAAAAAACAAGAGGAAAGACTGGATTATCTTCTATTGTTTTTATAGATGATGGCATTACAAAACTGGTGTCAAGCTGTGCACAGTGGCAGGTGCCATAGTCCCAGCTACTCAGGAGGCTGAGACATGAGGATCACTTGAGCCAGGAATTTGACACTAGCCTGAGCAACATAGTGAGAATTTTCTAAGAAAATTTTTCTTTTTGAAAAATTGGTGTCATATGAAAAGGTAACCAATGTTTAGACTCATGTATTATATTAATTGAAGCATGATGAGCACTTAATAAAAATTTATACCTTCGTCTTCTTTCTCATAAGATATAGTGGCTGGATGAGATAGTTCCAGGAGCAGCTCCAACTTCTGTCCAGAGTCACCAGCCCTCTTTGATATCCAGGCACTTTTTTCTAGGTCTTACTCATTGTGCCAGGTCCCTTTCTCTCTTAGAGTCTGCTCTCTGAGCTTCCATTGTCTCCCCTGCAATCTGGGCATCACTGGAGTAACCCACCGATCAGATATGCTTATATAGTCAGTATGTGTCTGAACCCCAGGGGGATTGTTAGGGATTAAAAGTGCTTCACAGGAGCAATCCAGGAGATTCTGAATTCCCAATGTGGATCAGCAAGGAAGGAGTATTGCCCAACCACTCTGCCAATAGCATTGCATCCCAACTTATGTCTGCTTAGACACCATGGGTAATAGTCACAATTGGTTTTCTCCCCAGATACAATACTTTAAGCTGACGGTGAGTTTGGAGCTAGTATGAGTGCTAAGGCTAAAGAATTTATCAGTGAAATTTCCCCTGTGGCCACTGAGCACTTGGCATGTGACCAAAGAACTCAACTTTAAAATTTTAATTCCTTTTAATTAATTTAAATTTAAATTTAATTAGCTACATGTGACTAGTGGCTATCATATTGACAGTGTAGCTCCAGAACTGAGACAGAGCAGGAGAACCCTCTTAGAGTCCTATGGGGGTGGCCGCACAGCATGGAAATAAAGGAAAAATCTTGAGTCCCTTCAAGGGAAGTTCTAGGCACCTAGCTAGCCTTAAAAAGTAAATTAGCAGGCCGGGCACGGTGGCTCACGCCTGTAATCCTAGCACTCTGGGAGGCCGAGGCGGGTGGATAGCTCAAGGTCAGGAGTTCAAGACCAGCCTGAGTAAGAGTGAGACCCCGTCTCTACTATAAAATAGAAAGAAATTAATTGGACAACTAA
>CAUYRT010063648.1:0-23497 GCA_963574885.1 Lepilemur ruficaudatus | reverse complement strand
TTTAATTATCTCCTCTTCACCTTGTTAGTGAGAGAGGAATTCTCACCCTAGGGTTATGGGAATGGCTGAACACATGACACGTGACACTGGACAGATAAGGTCAACAGCAGTTTATGAGTCACATATATTCACAGCCCAGGGCAGGAGGACACAGCTATAACTAGGATTTCCCACTGACATGGGGAAAAGGACAGTAGGTTTCTTGGGAGCCCATAAGGAGCCAGGGAGGGGAGGTTACATTGTTGCTCTACTTCCTTATTTAAAACTATACACGAACAATTTTACGATTTCTTCAGGTACTATATACAAGAGATCTGTCTTAAAGGTCTACTCTGGACCAGTTATAAATCATCACTAACCCCAAAGACCCATATGGAACTCATTTCTTTCTGAGGGCACCCTGGGAACACTGCAAAGTGCATCAGGAAAAGACATGGATTTCTTCCTCCACTCTTAATCCCACGCATCAGTGTCTCCTTCCCCCAGTTACACAGCTGACTAGCTCTGTGTTTATTTTTAGCTTCTTTGATTGGGACAAACCAAGAAAAATCACATTTCTATCAAACTCAGATAACATCTTCAAAAGCTAACGTCAGGGAAAATGGAAAGGAAATGAAAATAAAAATGCACTCAAGAAGTGAGATAAATACACCATCAAATTGGTATTGACTGATTAACCATCATTTTTTTTAAAAAAAGATACGCTTCTATTATATCAGAACTACTTGTTTTTGTTGTTGTTTGCTCAAGGAAGGACACCAGTTGGTAGTAAACTGATAGTTAAATATTGGAAATGATATCCTCAGTGACCGAGAAAGACACAAGGCTAATAGACATTTCTGGCCCTGTGTCTGTAATAAACCATATAAATTATTGCTGTAAATCAACAAGGCAGGCATCCTAGTAAGAAAATGGGCAAAGGATATGATAATATTCACAGCATAGGAAATCTAAGATAGGTAAGTTTACAAAGAGATGCTCAAACTCATTAGTTGTAAGAAAAATTCAAATTAAAAACAGAAACAAGACACCAGTTCCTGCTGTTCAGATTGGAAAAAAATTCTGACCTTTGGAGAATGCCAGGTATTAAGGAGTCCCAGCAGCAGGAACTCTTTTGCCTGCTGGTGGACATGTGAACTGGTATGAGCCACTCTTCAGGGCAATCTGGCAGTTCTTAATTCTTGTGAAATTAAGAATCAGTGGTCCCTATGATTCAGCACCTCAGCCTTCTATCCCAGAAAATTCTCCCATAGGGCTGTAAAGGGACAAGGATGAGGTGGGGGAGAGTTTAAGGCAACCTAGGTGCTCATCACTGAGTAATAAAGAAGTCAACTGTGGTGGATGCACATGGGAATATTTTGCATCATTTAGAAAAACAAAGAACTAGATATATGTTCAGCAACATGGCTGGAGCCTAAGAACACAGTTAATAGAAAAATGTTAGAAACTATACAATCTATAGTACACCTACATACTATACTAAATCTATAGTACAACATCACATATCCATAAAAAATACATATATGCACAAGCATTTTTATTTTTGCCTTTCTGGGGAAAGGCAAATTAGGAGTGCCAAATTAAGAAAAAAGAGAATAAATACATTGGACAAGAGAGGGGTCATGTACATTTTGATTCTGTGCTGTGAACTCATGGATTATGATTAACTTAACCTTCTGCACATGAGGTTCAACAAAAAGGGATGGTAAACTTCCAACAGTTGGGAAATCTTCAACTTCCAAATCAGTGAAGGTCAGCTCTAAGTTTTCCGAGTACACAACTGCTCATCTTGTGACATGGTGCCCACCTTTGCAGGGCCATAAACACTATCTCAGTGACGTACAAACTGACTTTGTCAACGCATCTTTTAGACTTGCGCTTTCTCCTCAATTTCCTTGCACCCAGAACAACTCTCATTTCAGCAACACATTGTATTCCATCCAAATCGAACAAGAAGATAGCCTAATATTTATCTACAAAAGTTATGGCACAAGTAATCTCATATTAAATGAATTTTTATCTTAGGGCATAAGAAATTCTCCATTTTTGCCAGAATAATTTTTTAAAAAAGTTATTATTATTGTTTTTCTCTGAGGTAGCAAACAATTAAATGTGCTCTCCTCCCAGCCCACACCTGGGGCATTTTTATGTGAGATAGGATTAAGAAGTCCATTTTCAGCTGATGTGGGATGAAAAGAGAAGAGCTATCATTTTGTCATCTCCCCAAATCATGCTGTCCTCATTCAAACAGGAAAGAAAGAGTATTTGAGAGCCAGGGCCTTGGTGGAGGGTGAAACATAGTTTGAATTTGGGCTATTTATTTAAATGTCCTGGGCCCCAGTTTACCTATTAAGAGGAGATGCATAGTGCTTAGGATTGTTGAAAGGGAGAAATGAAACCAGGCAGCTGGAGAGCTTGGCACAGTGTCTAACACACAGTGTGCATGCAAATAAGCAGTGTTAATTTATTTTGTTTACTGTTTGCTTTTATTTATTGCATGCCTGTAATATTTCAGGTGCTGTACATTCATTGATTTTGTAGTACACTAGCAGCATCAAGGGATGAAATAATGTTTGTAAGGCAATCCAGGGGCTGAGGAAAACACTGCATTTTACGTCTACTAGAAAAATCCTGGAGTCGGAGAAAGGATTTCTCCTGAGGTTGGAGGTCAAGGTCTTAGCTGTCTGTGTTCAGTAACGTCGAGCTTCCAACTTATCATAGGAAATATTACTCAGGTACCGCAGGTCTCCTCTTGGACAGAAACTATACTTATTATGTCTGTATTCTTAGCAGACAGTAGAAAGCCTGGCACATTATAGAGGCTCAAGGAATTCTATACAACAGCCCTAAAAATCCCCATTTTAAATACAAAAACAAAAACAAAAACAAAAAAAACCTGAGGCCTAGACTTGACCAAAGCTACACAGCTAATCAATCATTGGTAGAACAAGGAGTTAATCCACTTGTTTTGGATCCCAAACCTGACGTTTTATTTTTTCCCTTTTGGTCGGTCATTTGGTCAAAAAAATAGTGGGAGGAGAGGGGGTGGATTTCCAGCAAACTCTGTTACTGGCTTGTTTTCTCACAGACCACTAACCTCTCCTGGGAAGATATTAAGCAGGTACTCAAGACCTTGAAGCCTCTGGTTTTTTGCATCCTTTCTGAACCTCTAACTTCCCAGTGCTCTTTTATATTTTGTTTTACTTGCTGGCCACTCATGCTTCACCTCCGTTTCCTCAATTGCAAAAAAAATGTGGTTGATGACATCTTCCTGCTTGCTTGAAGACGACCACCCCCAAACACCTCCCAGCTCACTCCCCTATTTTATTTTCTTCGGAAGACTTAGCCCTGCCTAAACTTATTTATTTGTTTAGTTTCTCTCTGCCCATTTGAATGGCAGCATGACAGCGGAGGCAGAGTCCTCTATTTTATTCACTGCTGTATCTTCAATGCTTCAATGCTTTGAACCCCACCTGGCTCACCTGGCCCCTCCTCCGTAATTATTTGTAGTCAAATTTATGCAGACATACTTTTAAACAATATCTTCCACTTTACTGAGTGTTTAACTATGTGGCAAGACCTGTCCTGAATTTTAATGCATTTCTGCATTCCTATTCCTATTCATTCTTAAAACATTCCAGCAAGGTGGCTCCACCATCCTGTTTTCTGAGCTCTCAGTGGTTATGTAAATACTTGGAGAACATGAGGCTGGATTTAAGCCCCCATCAGTCTTACCTTTGCTCTTTAGCTACTGTGCTCAGGGTTCACAATGTCATCTGCCTGTAGTTTTTCTAAAGCCAAAGCACAGCAAGACAGTTTGCTTAGTGGTTAATATAATAGAAGGGACAAAAAAAAAAAAAAAAAAAAAAAAAAAGAAAGAAAAAAAAAAGAAAAGAAAAGAAAAGAAAAAAAGAAAAAGAAAAACACCACGACTGAATTAGGATCCTGACTCTGTCTCAATGGGTGGCGGGGGCGGTGCACAGGTTAGTTTTGGATGCACCGATGATAATTGTTATCATCAGCCAGTCGCAGGTTTTCTCCAATTGCAGGGAACCCTCTTCCCATGCTTCTGAGAGTCCAGAAGTGTCAAACCTGTCTAATCGACAGGGCATGTGGGGCCCTGAGCTCCCGGCGTCCTCCCATCCTTCGGGGCTGGCAGCCAAGTCAGGCTTCTCACCTCCGCCCACCCTCCCCCCGACCCCTTCCCTCCGGGCAGCCGGCCATCCAAGGCAGGTGACTGGAGCAGGAGATGGGCTGCCCTCACCCACTGCGTCAGAACGACGCCCACCGGGAGGTTACTGTGGGGCACATGCAGCAGGAGACACCCCTTGGAACCTCTCCTCTCCTCCCTAATGCCAGGTTAAAACCCTCAACCCCAGGTGCTGTTTGCAAACCTACCAGCGACTGAGGAACTGACGCCCCGGAGCTAGAGACCTCACTCTAGAGCTAGACACCTCACTCACGGAGCCAGCATGTCAGCTGTGGTCCTGGAGAACGGAGGCTTGGGCAGGAAACTCTCTGACTTTGGACAGGTGAGCCAGGGCGGGCCTCAGATGCTCAGGTAGGGGAGTTTGGCTTCCCGCAGGGGAAAGAGGTCTGAGAAATGTTGGTGTAACTTAGTTTCATAAGCTCACCAAGACTTCCAAATTCATTTGAAGATGATGAGGATGTCTAGCAAGTAAACAGGCAAGACATGTCCTCAGCAGTTGTTTCCAAGTGGGATAACATCAGTCCTATGTGGATTTCAGAGGAAAGAGTGCTGCTTTAGGGATTGGGGATCTGGCTTTCAGAGCTGCCACCAACTAGCTGTGTGTCTTTGAGAGAGTCACTGTCCCTCTCTGTTGCCTTTCTCTTCTGTATACTGAAGAAGCTGGTCCCTAATGATCTAGGGTAGGAGATTGGGGTCCTTATAGATCTCTTCTGTGATGCTTATAAAGGGTTCTCAACCAGGTATTGAAAAGGCAAAATTGTGAGAAACACCTTCTCACTTTGGGGAAACGGTGAAGCATGAAGAGGAGTCGGACAGAGACTTATTCAGACCTGGGAAGGGAGAACTAAGCAGAGAGGAAAAGGAGCAAGAGTTAGCCCCCTGGGTGTGGATTGTGAAAGAGCCATAAGTTGACCTGGGGATAATGCCCAGGGTGTCCTCCATTCCCCAGGATTTGCTGGCATTCTCTTGAGGCGAATAACCGTAGAATACATCCTTTAGTTTGACTTATATATTCACAGGAAATCATGCTCCTGCACCCTGAGATTCAGATGCCGGAGGTTATCTGAGACTGCAGTCCCCTGTCACCTGTAGGATTAGAGAGAACAATCCTCTGTATAGAACAGGGAGATTGGAGAGAAGAGGAGGGCGGGTGTTGGTGTTAACGTTGATGTAACTAGAGAGACTGCAGAACTTTGGACTGACTTTCCTTGGATCCTAACAGAAAGATTTCCTGTGCAAATGGTGTGTGGTCCTGGGGAAACAGAAGAACTCAGGAAGAGGAACAATGTGGGAGTCAGACAGCTCCATCTTGCAGTTAGTTTCTGTGCTGCCAGCAGTAAGGCCCCCACGTCCATGGGAGGGGCTTAAGTGCAGCGATCAGGTTAGGAAAGCAGGAGGACTTAAAGCTTTACTGATAGAGCACTTAGGAGGTTGAGAATACACAAATTTTTACTGCCAATGGCTGGGGCGCTAGTAAAGAGGAGGGTTTTGAGCACGCCCTGGCACCACCTCTTCACTGAAAGCAGGGAACTTAACTTTGCAGAGCTTCAGGTTTATTCATTTGAAAAACAGGAGTAAAAATATTCATGTCCTAGGGGTGATATGAGAATTAAATAAAGTAGTGCTTATGAAGCTCTTAGCACAATTCCTGGAGCGTAAGAGAGTGTCGATGTGTTGGTCTAGACAGAACTGATTTGTTTTTTTAAAAAAACTGCATCTTGAACACTGGCAGGAAGGATAATCAACATGTCAGGCACTGAAGCGGGTAGAGCCTATTCATGGAAAATCTGCTGAATATGGAGTCAGGAGGCCTGGCTTCTCATCTTTGATATAACGTAATAGGGAAGTCACTTAACTGGGGTGAGGAGGCTGAGTTTGACATCTGTAAAATTGGGGTGGAGGATGTTGTACTAGATTCATTTTTAGGACTAATCCTAATCCTTCCAGCTCTGACATTCTGCAAAAGAGACATACTTTATGCCTTCTTAAAGTTCCCAAACTAGATAAATACATGTTTGGACATAGTGCAGACTGTGGAAAGGAACCATCATTTGATAAGGGCACGTGATCAAGTGCTTCACACATGCAAAAAAGCATGCAGATTCTATAAGAGAGGTTTCGTGCATTCATTCATCCAACAAAGACTTACTGAGCACCTACTGTGTGCCAGGCACAGCAGAGTTTTTGTCCTGGTGAAATACATAGCCTAGAGCTGGAGACAGACAATAAAAAATTAACAAAATGAACATATAATTTCCTATAGATAAATGCTGTGAAGAAAAATAGAGCAGGGTTATGGGATCGAAGAGAGGAACTCAGAAATCATAGCTAAGAACAGTGAAGCCAGTGTTCAGACCTAGACCTGACTCCAACTATGTAGCTTTCTCTGCTATGATACTTTCTCCTGTAAATAAATGCTGAATGTAGAGATCCACTGTGTCCATGGCAGGAGGTCTGCATCTTGTTTTCAGTAGTCTTACACTGTAGATGTGTGTGTGTGTGTGTGTGTGTGTGTGTGTACTCACACATGCAAATACACACCTCTTACCATGACTCCCAAAAGCACTAAGATTAAAAGTTAGTAGCCCTGGAATATCTTTATCAAAATGCATTGCTTGTATATTTGTACACTACTCTTTTCGAAAGATAACAAAATACATTTGTTATATACAACCAAAGAGAATATATTTCTATTGTTGAATGTATTGCTCAGTGATCAAAATTCTTTCCTTCCTCATTCCTAGAAAAGATCTTTCTTCCTGCCCTATTTCTACCTATATAGTTTCTGAGCTACTTTTCTCTATCTTTTACCCTTCCTATGTATACATGTTTGTAAGTCAACTCACATGTTCTGGCTGAGTCTGTCATTAGGAGGCAGAATGGACTTTGGAGTTGTTGCATCTGTGCTCAAGTCCAGACTCCACCACTCATTAGCTAGGTGTTCTTGGATGAGCCACTTAATCTTGCTGAGTCTATGTCTTCATTTGAAAAATAACAACACCTACCTCATGGGGCTACTATGAAAACTAAATGGATTACATGTAAACCCTTAGAATAGTGCTAGTTGCTGCCAATGACAGTGTTTAATTAACTGTGAAAAGTACCAAGTATGGCTCCTGGCACACAGTGCGTACTCACTCAGTCAATGTCAGACCCTAGTATTTATACTAATAACAGCAAAGAATGGTGCTCTATCACATAGTAAATATGAATTTGCAGATACATTTGTAAAAAGTTATGATAAAAAATTGGCTGTATGTTTATGAATGGCCTCAAAATTTTCTGTGGTCAAGAATCATCTGGGATGGCTTTGATATTGAAGATCCTAAGATCCTACCATAACTATTCTAATTTGGTAGGTTTGGGTGAGGTCCAAGGGTATTATAAGAAAGACTCACTGGGCAATTTTGGACTGGAGATTGAAGGGACTCACTGAGAAGCTTTGACTAAGAAAGGGTATGGGGAGGATGCAGCCAGTGAAAGGAGCTGGGCATGGTGGAAATGCAAGCTCTTAGGAGTGGTATTGAGTAACTGGTGACTGGACCGAAGTAAATGTTTTATTTCACAAGAAACAGAGGCCTAAATTCCCACATTATGTCCATAGCAAATGGAATCATGTAGAACAACTGATAAGTGGGAGCCTGAGTTCTTGACACACTTGCACTTGCCTGTATCAACTCAGGTGAGGCCTTTTCTCCCTTTGGCCCTAAGTCTCCCCATCTGCGAGACAAGGGAGTTGAACTAGGTGAACTCTAAGGACAAATCTCGGTCTGTGAATCGGTTGCTAACCAGTCCCACGTGGGTATCAGAAGCCGAATGGAACGCATGGACAGAAGAGGACTGTGCACGAAGCAGAGGGGCTCCCAGGTTTTCTGAGAGAGGTGAGCCCCAAGAGAGCCTTTGAGAAAGGCTGAGATACTGGAAAGGGGAATTCAATGATTTGCTCTAATGAGGAGTTGAAAAGGCAAGGAGGAAACTAGTTTGCCTGGTGGGGAGATTCCTGTGGGTGGGCCACTGGAGGTGAGTTACCAGGGAGACCGTTGAACATCAGCGAGAGGCGTTTTAACCTGATGGTCATGGGGAGGGAGCCTTGAAAGAATTCTGAGTAGAAGGAGGACATGAACAAAATTCTGTTAGGGCTGGATCAGTGCAGATCACTAAGAGCTGGATTCAGGTAATGGCAGACCTGACCCCCACAGTCGTCTCTGGAGAGGGTCAGATTGGACTTGGACTTGGTGATTCAAGCGTGGGTGCATTCAAGTCTGAATTGCCCTAGTCAAAGATGGGATCTATGTCAGGAATATATTACTTTTCTTGGAGGCCAACAGGAGAAAAGGATCTTGCCCAGTAAACTATAATAAAAACAAGGAAATCCTTTGTTATTTCAAGGAAACCAGAAAGGATGAAGAGCTCAGGGTTCTCTGGTAGGAAGAAAGAGACTGAAGTCAGAGACTCACCTGAACCTCTTTGGCAGGGTGTAAAAGAAGGAGGGGGGAGATTCTGCAAGAGGTTGTAATTCATTGACATACGCAGGGCTTAAATGGCCTGGGTTCGGATCCTAGCTGCTCTGCTAATTACCTAGTTATGTGCAAGTTATTTAACTTCTCTAAGCCTTAATTTTGTCATCAATAAAAGGGGGTGCTTGGTGCATAACAAAACCTACCTCTAGATTGTTACAAAAATCAAATGAGATAATCCAAATCAACTGCTTATTATAATACCTGGGACATTATAGGCTCTTAATAAATAGTACATTAACAAAAATTTTTGGAAAGGTAACATCATGATCCAAATAGGGATATTTTATAGTTCAGTCTTCCAATTGGTCTGAAGCTCCTCATAATCATACTTGCTGATAAATTTGTTTTTTTCACCACACCTCTATATTCATGTGAGGTTTTGGGAAAAATCCGAATTTTCTGAATCAAAAGAATTTTGTTCTATGGTCATCAGTATTCATGCAGGACTTATTATTCTGAGTCACTGATAAAAATCTGCCCAACACAGCCTTCTCTCATTGAGATGATGCAGCATCCATCCCATTAATTTCATTAATGAGCTTATAAGAGAGTAATTGTCCTGCACATTTTTTTTCCTTCTGAGTTTTAGGTCCATGCTATTGTTGTTGGACACACATAGAATTTTATATAATACTTTAAAACTTAGGCAAATGCTTTGGCAAACTCTGGAAGGTCAATCTTAATTCCACCTTAGTTTGTTGTCAGATGCATGTAGTAAGTGTTAGATCCTGGACATTCTTTGCTATTTAGTTTAGGACATCCATCTTCTGATAAGCTATTTGTATGCTTTTATGTATTTTGTGACTTTTTTCCCAACAATTGGATATGGCAGATTCCAGCATATAGGAATAAGTTAATGCTTCCTGAGATCTTTCCCAAAGGCCAAGAGGTCATTCTTGTGTACCTATAGTATCTCCATCACTTTTATATATTTTCCTTAATATTCTATTTAATAGTCTATTAAATATTTAAACTTATCTTTTTCTTTCTTTCGTCATCTGAGTGCTATATTTTGACAGGGCTTATTATAATGATTTTACAGAAGAGGAAACTAAGAAGACTTGGTGATTTGCCCAAAATGCTCCTGGGAAATAAGAAAGAGAGAATTCCAACCCAGTCCTTTGGACTTCAAAGCCTGAGCATCTGTATTTGTAGTACTTTCCACACTGTATTTCTCAAAGTTTTCCCAGGACATTTTAAGTACCATATCATACCACTGCTAAGGGTCTTTTGATTTGTTGTATATGTGTCTATTAAGTCAGACTGTGAACTCCTAAATGATAGGGTATTGTCTCATTCATCTTTGTATTTCACAGAGCCTGAATAGTGCCTGACACTTGGTGTATATTAAAAGGTATTAAATTTACAGTGTTAACTGGTGACATCAGTGAATAATCAAAGCTTCCTAGAGTTGAAAACTGACCCAGTAGCATCACTGATAACTTTTTTGCCCTTGACTTTGCTTATTTTGCACCACGCTATATACTTCTGTATAGAGTATATGTGGTGCATTGTATTTCCAAGTCTTACCTAGAAGAAAGAGTTCGTGCTTGCCTCCTCCTTGGAGGTTTAATGGGAATGAATTGCAAAACTGCAGAAAATATTTTAACCAAATGCATCTTATCCTGTAGGAAACAAGCTATATTGAAGACAACTCCAGTCAAAATGGTGCTGTATCACTGATCTTCTCACTCAAAGAAGAAGTTGGTGCACTGGCTAAAGTCTTGCGCTTATTTGAGGTAAATGCTTTATTCATGTTTGTCTTGGACACTGGCATAGCAAATGTGCATGTTATTTTCTAGTTATGTTCAATGAAAAGAACACAGGATCTGAAACTGGAAGACTTGATTTTCAGCTCAGGCTCTTACATTAACCAATTGTGTGCACTTAGTTAAGTCGGTCAATCTCTCTGAGCTTCAGTTTCTCCGTTTATAATATGGTGCTGATAATGCGTGCCTTGTCTGTTTCAACAGGGGTTTTGTGATGAAATTTTGTAAAATGCCTGGATACATGTTGCATGTTGTCATAAAGATGAGACAAAATGGAAATGAAAGAGCCATTAATTCTTTCATTCACTAAATTAGTATTGTCTTCTATGTCTAGGCACAAGATAACAAGACACCATCCTTTTCTTCAAGCAGCTTAACCTTAGACTATGTTCTAAAAAATAAAATAACATTCTTCAAGACATTCGTACATGTCTTATGACTAAAGCGGTTCCATGGTAAATACATTTAGAAAACTTGGGGCCATATCATTTTATCAGATTTCTTTATTGTGGGACTTTTAGAGTCTATAAAACTCCAGTGTATATTAGGTCATTCCAAAAAATAAATTATGTAGCATTTTCCAAGCTTATTTGACTGTGGACCCTTTTAATTTTAAGAACATTTTATTAATACCTTGAAACAGAGTTTAGGAAATGCTGATTTGGGCTTTAGCTAGGCATCCAAACTTCATATAACTCCAAATAGGTTTCCTCATCCAGATTCTTCCCAAGTTCTTTTCTAATGTTTTAGCTGGGATGTTTCCTATCTGAGGATGCATTGCTTTTTACTCATTTTTCTGTGATCTTTCTAGCTGATTGGAGGCCAGGGATAGCATGATCATCAGAGCTGTGCACACAGCACTCAATATTTTTGGTCATGAATTCAACAAATTCTTTTTGGATATAGCTGGATATAATGAGATATCTTGTAAAAGCCTATGATGTTCTCAGGACTATGGGAGGGGGGCAGAGATGGGGAATACATAGAGTTGTAAGGAAGAGAAAATGCCTCCTTTAGGATCTAGCAAGGGAAGCAAACATTCTGAGTAGCTGGGGGATAGGGGTGGGAGGTGGGGGGGCATGTGAGATGGTCTCTCAGTGACCACACTTTGCAGACACAATCTCACTAAATCTTAGGAGAATGGCATGAGGTAAGGACTATTTCTATTTTTATTTTTCAGAGAAAGAAACGGAAGCTTAGATAAGTTAAATAAACTTGCGCAAGGTCACATAGCTAGTAAATACTGGAGATGTCATCTGACCTCAGGCATTCTGACCCCAAACCCTACACTCTTAACTCCTAGTTGGTACTGCCCCAGACAGGACTGGCTTCATAGTTTGCAGGGCCCAGTGCAAAATGAAAATGCAGGATCTCTTCTTCAAACAACAAGAGACAAGTGCCGTTAGAAGTACTAAAATATACAACTTTGTCTTTTCTTTTGCAGTCTCTCTCTTGTCCTGTAGTGGTGTTTTTGGTTTGCTATTTTTGTTTTCCCCTCCCTTGGGCACTGTAGCTTGTTAGCTGCTGGGTTTCCCCCTTCAGCTAGCACTGGACTGACAGCCATGTGCCCATCAAGGGTGGGAAATCCATCTCCCATTTCCATGGGCCTGCTGTACCAACCCACAGTGACAAGGAAGCCCCCTCCCCAAGAGATTGCAACTTCTGGATGGAGGGTAGAAGAGAGGCTGTCCCACGGCCAAGTCACCCAGCAAATCACCTACCAAATCCCCAGTGGGGGACGGTGGCGGCAGAATATGGGCCTCCCCTCCTGTCATGTCACCTGGTCACAACTCTGGGCAGAGGGCAGCAGCAGTTTTGAGGGGAGGCGAGGGAGGGGGAGGCTGGCTGGGCTCAGAGTGCAGGAAGCTGGGAGAAAGTCCCCTAGAACCCCTGCCGGGGTTGCACGTGAGCTGAGGCTCCAGGCAGCCAGCACATGCTTCATTGTCCCATTGGACTTTGCTTACCAAACACAAATTCAAAAACACATTATTAAGAATTTCAAGAGGGCTACAAAAAGCATTAAACCCCAAGTGTGATCCTTGTGGGATGGCACTGATCACATACCCAGGAAGCCAGCCTTCCTTGAAGGAATTACTAATGCTATCTTCCTAGTGTTCCCCAAAATCTTTTTACTTTTAACTGTAGCACATATTTGCCGTGTTCAGGGTATACATTTCTGTCTGTCCCTGAGGATGGTTTCTTCAGGAAGGGAACCTTGTCTCAGTCATCTTTATAATCCTCAACAGACTCAGAGTTTTATATATGTTAAGTGTTCAATTAAGAATGAAATTGAAGTTAAATAGAAGCAAAGGACATTGGAATCATTTTACTCTTCTGCCCTGGATTTTAAGAAGGAATATATTTTAGCCCATTCATTTTTACCCTGTGTTCTTTAATAAAATTAAATCGAGTGATTGAACCCATGAATAAATGGAAAAAAGACAGATCTCTCATGTTGAAGAATTCCAAATAATTCAAGTGGATACTCCATCCTCAAAGAGGAAGAACATAACTCTTAAAGTGTGGGCTTTGCATAGTGACTTCCTTCCAAAGAGTATGGCATGAAAGGGGGAGAAAGAGTAACTTTAAACTGGAGAAATATGACAAACACCCCAGCCAGGTAACCAAGGTCAGCATCCTCAAAAAAGAAGCCAAATATTACAGTAAAACCGACATTTTTTTAATAGTAAAGAAGGAAAAATCCATGTCATCAGTGATAAGTCATGTTGATAGTATGTACCCTTGATATGATGTAATGAAAATGACACTTTTCCTCTATGGTCCTCCTCTCCCAAACCCATAACCCCAGTCTAACAAGGAGACAAAAAAAATCAGACGAGTCCTAATCAAGGGGCATGATACAAAATTCCTGACCAGTACTGCTTGAAACTCTCAAGGTGATCAGAAATAAGGAATGTCTTGTCACAGCCAAGAGGAAGTCTGTGACACAAAGATTGAACGTAGTGTTGTATCTTGAATGGGATCCTAGAACAGACAAAGGGCATTAGATACAAATGAAAGAAATCTGAATGAAGTACGGCCTTTAGTTTATAATAGTGCATTGATATTGGTTCACTAATTGTAACTCATGTTCCATTCTCACCTAAGATGTTGGTTATGGGGGAAACTGGGTCTGGGGCTTGTGTGAACTCTGTACTGTCATTTCAACTGTTCCATAAATCTAAAATTATTCTAAAATAAAATCTATTAAAAATAAATCTGTCTATCCAAAGTGGGGGAAGTGTATGTCTGGGTAAGAGCAAGCAATGTGTGCAGAGAAGACAGAGCACTTTCTAAGTGGCAGACTGTTCCCGAGAAAGAGAATGTATCTGGAAAATGTGCTGTGTAACTTTTAGCCTTTGCATTTGACAACAGTCAGTGTTTTCTTTCCTTGGGAGTTTGCCCCGTAGGACTAAGTCAGAGTTAATAGATTAAATAATAGTAAACGAACAGGATGTTTTCAACCTAATAAATAAACCATAAGTAACTAAATTATCAGAACTGGCTGGAATGCACTCAAGAACTCTGTGTGTGTGTGTGTGTGTGTGTGTGTGTGTACACAAGCACATACTCTGGGTGAACTCTTTGAAGCATTACCCAAAATCTCAACTGCACAGATCAGTAAGTGATGTTATTAAATCTGTTTTACAGAGGAGAAGACAGAAATCACTGTGATTTCTGTGATTGGTGAAGAGTTGTTAATGTGTTGTGGGTTTTTTTCTCAAACATATTTCAGAAGTTGTTCTAAAAATCATACAAGCCAGCATACCTTCTCACCTTATTAACAACCTGGCAAAATGCAGAGTTAAGTTACCATCATTCAAAGGGAAAGAATCAAATTCTAGTATTTGTGGAACCACGTTATGTGATAAGCCAGACACATACGATTCTTGATTTGATCCTCATTGGACTTAGTGGAGAAGGCAGTTCTCTCACTTTACGGATGACGGAACTGAGGTTCTGAGGGGCGGAGTAACCTGCTCAAGATCACACAGCTAATGTACTGTGGAAACAGAGTTGGACCCTGGCTCTCAGGGTTTCAAAGCCCATGATCTCTCTATTACGCCCCACACCTCTGCCAAATGCAGCATTCCCTGCACATCTGAATCCCTTCTGGAGGTTTTTTTTTTTTTTTTTTTTTTAATGCAAGTATCCTAGTCACAGTGTCCTACTCTTGGGGGAAGAAGGTGGGAGTGTCTGTCTCTGGGTATTCTTTCTTTCTTGCAAATTGAAAAATGCATCAAAGCACAAGAAAATTAACTACTAATATTCCCACCATTCGTTATCAACTGCTGTTAACATTTTGACATATTCACTTTCAACCTTTTCATGTGTGATTAAGGTTTCAAAAATTACAGATTAACATACTGTTCTTTAAGAAAAAAAATCGTACATTAAAGGTAAAGCTAGTGTCCTTTCTAATCTCCTCTCAATCCTGGTCATCCTAAAAACGTCCTGGCCAAGGCAACATTATTTTGAGCTTAGTGTATTTCCTGCCAGTCCTTTGAAAAATTGTGTTGATGCTGACAGGTGCCATGCTGTGCACATTGCTCTGCAACCTCTTTGAGTCAGCACAGCGAAGTAGTCAAGGGGTAGACTCGGGACAGACAGGGATGTGGCTTGTAGAGAGTTGCTTGACTTCTCTGTGTCTCATCTATAAAATTGGAATAATAACAGTGCCTGCTTCATAGGGTAGTTCTGAAGATTAAATGACTTAATGCATGTAAAACCCTCAGAATAGTTACTTATCAACTGTTCAGTAAGAATTACTGTATATTTTGTAAATGCAACCTCTTTGAAATATATACATGCTGATGATACATATAGATCAAGTTTGTAACTTTTAACTTCTGAAATGCAGTTCTTAATATGTGGGTACCACATTTAGTTATCCATCCCCCTATTTTTGGTATCCATGGTGTTTCTGTTTTCTGCGGTCACAGACAATTCTGCAGTACTTATTTTGTTCAATTTTTTTCTGTATGTAACATGCAAATATTTCTCTAGGGCAGATATCTAGAAGTGGAATTGCTGGTCCTAGAGTATGGGCATTTTTAATTTTAATGGAAACTAGTAAATTGTTCTCCAAATGGTCTGTAATAATTTATACTCCCAGTAGTTCAATATGGGAATACTCATTTCTCTATAACTTTAAGAATATTTGCTTGTTATTTCATTTTAATCTTGGACAATATAATGGGTAAAACATGGTAATTTATCAACTTAATTTTCATTTCCTTGATTAGTAGTAAGATGAGGATGTCTTCATCTTTCATGACATTCCAATTTTTTTTCTTTTTGTAAATTGTGAATTGTCCACACACTGCCATTTTTTTCTGTTTGCAATTTTGTCTTTTCCTTACTGATTTCTTGATGTTTTATATAATCTGAATACTATTATATGTGTGACAAATATTTTCTCTGAGTCTTTTTCATTTTACTTGGATTTATAGTATCATTTGTCACACTGATTAATCAGGGTTTTATGCTGCTATTTTTTTTTTGCATAAATCAACTATTGGACAAATCTTGCAATTATTTTTGAAAAATTTAACTCTAAACCTTTCTTGCCTTTTCGTAGATGTTACCTTGAAGTAGTATCAAGAGTTCTTTCTTTATCCCACACCAAAGATGTATTGAGTGTGTATGGGTCAATTTATAAACCTGCATAGACCTCTGGTTGAAAAATATAAATTCATTTACTAAAACTATGATCCTACTCAGTCTTGGACATTAATTTCTAAAGCCTCTCTTAGCAATCAAAATTATTGAGTTCTAAGAATCCATACTGGTAAGCTGAAAAAACCCCAAAAAGGAAATTATGTGCCACACTGGACGGTTAGTTATTAACAAATTGATTCAAATTGGAAAGAAATGGTTTAAACAATTCAGTGGATGTTCAGTATATAATTAACCAGAAATTTCACTCTTATAAGACTTTTGGCAAAAAAATAGAAGTTACACATAATCTTGTCATAACCCATTTTGATGCACTTTATTATAGTCATTTTACTTTTTTAGCCTAGGCATAATTTTTTAAACATGTTTTAATGATTACATATCTGTATCTATTGTAAACATTTTCCCAAGTGATTATCCATTATATCCATTTAATATATAAAGTTAATTTTTCATTTTAAAAGTAATGTTTGTTGTTTTCAGAAAAGTTGAACTATGATAAAAATAAAAATAGAAAGAAGGAAACAAAACCACCCCTAAGCCCATCACGTAGAGACCACCAGTGTGAGTGAACATACCTTGAAGTGATTACTGATACTTCGTTTTATGCATGTTATTGTTGTCACTTGCTTTTTAATGATTGCATAATCTTCTGCTGAATGATTATACTACAGTCCACTTAATCATTCCCCCATTGTGAGGGTTCAGTTTGCTTAGAACTTTTAGCAAAAAACTTTGTGATTTTTTTTCCCATAAGTTATAGCTTCAGTATTAGAAAAACTGAGTCATGGGGTATAAATTGTTTTATGGTTGGTGATTCCCAAAGTGAGAATCTTCTCTGTGAAAATGACTGCTTCCGGTGGAGGGGAAGGCAGGTAGGGGTGAGCGCTGCTCTCCTATGATCTGCCTTCCAACACTTCTTCCTCCCCATGCACCCACCTTCTCCTCCCTCTTGCCCCCTCCCACCTTCCCAACCTCTTCCACAAATAAGTGTGCCAGAGGTGTGCCCATTCTTGGCTTTGCTGTGTTCTCCGCTCTACACAATCTACACAAAGCAGGGATTGGTTATCTCTTCTTTTCAAGTTTCAACTTAGGTAAATAGCAGGTGAAACCTACCCATTCTCTTTCTTCCTGAGCCAAGAAGGGTGACATTGCTCTTTGCTTTGTTTAGGAAATAACCTCTGTTTGCCAGAAGAAGCTTCAGAGCTACTGCCATCTCTCTGGCCTTCCCTCCTCCCCATTCTCTCTCCAGCTGGGGCCCTCATGCTGGTTTACCTGGCCACAGCTGTCAGGGGTGTGCTCTCTGCAGCTAGAGCCATAAATAATGGCTGCTTCGTGTGCCCTCAGGCAGCACAGAGAAACCAACAGGAAGAGCATCTATTTGAAGTTATTTGTCATTGTATTTACATTGTATTTACTATACCCAGTGGTTTTAATTTTTTGTGTTTGGCTTAATAGTCATAATCATAATAAATTGACATTTGTGGAGTGCTCACTGTATCCATGGTAGGAAAGGTAGTGTGATTAGGAAACCATTGACTCTGAGATTAGAAAAAACATATTTCCCTTTCCTGCTACTTACAGCAAAGCACCTTCATCTTTGATTTTATTTTTTATGTCTTCCATAACCTCCTCAAATCATTGTTGATATGATCACAGAAAAAAATTCTATGCTATAAAGTGATATTTTCATGTGAAAAAAATACTACTGTAATTATACATATTCTCTTCAATCTTATGCCATTAACAATCAAGGCAGGATACACCTCTTCAACTACAAGATTGGTGAATTTCATTTTTTGAAATTTTAGAGTTATTCAAATTACTACATTTTCAGGATACTTTGTCCATTTAAATATTGGGGTAATCTCTACTGTTTGTTTTAATAACGTGTAGACAACACTCCTTGCTTTCTTGATAATGAACAGCACTACCAAGGAAATCACAGACTTTTTGAATACGTAGCAGGTGATTAGTAAACATTTACGTTTGAGGGCCAATTTAAGCAAATAACTATTTTTTTTTTTTGGTGATAAAAGCCATAACAGCTAAAATATCACCATCTAAAGACACTGAAGTTGAATAGCTGTTGTAAGTAACCGTATTTTTGCATTTTTATGGCACTTAATAGAAGCAGCTTCCCAGCTCCTTGCATGCGTGTGGGAGAGGGGTGTTTTAGCATGTAGTGCACGCTTCCAGCAGAGAAACACTGACAGATGACTGCAAGTTGACTTCTTTGTGTTGGGAGTTCAGTGTGCTTTACTAGACTCTGCCAAGTTCTGCTGCTGACCAACATTCATTTTTTAGTCCATTTCTGCTTCTGAACCAGTTTAAAGAGTCCAGGTTTTCCAAGAAAATGTAGGCATCTCATAATGAGAAATGTGCCACAGTCCTCTGCAACCCTCCCCTTTCTTAGAAAGGGATAATCCAATTGTGAATAAGACTTTTGAATCATCCAGCCTCATTTTTTTTTTTTTTTCAGGGAATGAATTTGGACACATTACACAACCTACCTGGTGCTTCATCTTCCTGTCTGGTTGCAACTAGCACTGAGTAGATGCCATAACAAACCAGAAAAGCCCAGGGAACTTAATTCTAAAATTAGGCAGCACTTGAGATATATCAGGGAAACCTTGATACTCAGGCAGTGATGATGAAGAAGTTATTGTCTTTTTCTGAGAACACATTGAAGCTACCTTCATTAAAAACTCTAAGACTGTTTACATTTGTTATCTTCCATCATTTTTGGGCAGCATTTAAAAAATTGTTTTTACATGGAGGTGTTTAAGAATAGTCAAGGATAAATGTTAATTTGAAAAAAATTATACATAGCAGAATTAACAGCAATATATAAACAATTATTACTAATCATTAAAAAATGCTCTATAGAAGGAAAATGGCATAAATTGGTAATTCATAAAAGAAGAAATACAAATGGCCACTAAACCTAGGAAAAATATTTAGACTCATCAGTAATTAAATAAAAAATTGAGCAATGAGTTATGAGCTATCACGTCAAGAATATTGAAAATCCTGAAAGTTGGTATAGGTGAGAAGTATACCTGTTCTCTCATGGAAAGATAGAATCGATGAGTACAGGCTTTCTGGAGGGCAGTGGGACAATATATAAACAATCTTTAAAGGGTAAATAGTTTTTGATTCAACAATTTGGCCCCTAGGAAATTATGCTGAGAAATAAGTTAGGTCAGTAGGCAAAAATGTATTTATAATGTTCTCCATCATTTCTAGTGGCAAAAAATAAGAAGCAACTCACATGCCCATTGCTAGAGTATTGGTTAAAGAATTTATGACCATATCTATACAACAGACCAACAGACAACCATTAAAAATGGTGTGAAGGAGGTAGGAGTGGCTAATGTCTAAATAGGAATATCTTATTCATCTTTGCATTACATTAGTACCTAGCTTGGCCCAGAAAATTTGATTTAGGGAAGAGACTCCCCAGGGAGATGTGAGATGCCCTCTTCTTCCTCTTGGATTTCTGAGAAATTCTTTATTCAGCCACATTATAAATCAAAGTCGTAGTCAAACCTGAGAGTAGTACTTTGGAATATGATAGACCTTTTTCCATTTTCTTACCCACCAACTGTTCTCATGCCCCTGGATAATTTTGATCCTTTTGAGAAAATTGTACAGGATATCCAGAATATAACCTCTTCTCACCACCTCCACCCCACCACCCTGGGCACAGCCACCATCAGTCACACCTCACCTGGATTTCAGCAATGGCCTCTTGACAGGTTTTGATAGGTCTCTCTTCTCCCCCAAAGTTTATTCTCAACATACAAGTCAGACTGATCATTTTAAGTCCATGATATCATATTATTTCTCTGCTTTCAGCCTTGCAAAGATCCCTATTTCTTTCAGGATCAAAACCACCTTCCTTAAAATGGCCTGCAATGATCTCCATGACTGGCCACCAGTCCTGTTATTATTCTGACACCATCTCCTGATGTTTCCTCCTTCACTTCCTCTGCTGTGGTCATTCTGGCCTCATGGCTGCCCCTTCAACAGGCCAGGCATGCTGCCACCTTAGGGCTTTCACCTCCCTCAACTCCTTTAGGACTGTACATAAATCTCTTCTCAATGAGGCCCCATGTGTCCGCCCTATTTAATGCTGCAATCTGTCCTCACCCCTCCTCAGGACTGCCCATCCACTTCACCCCACTCTGCCTTGTGTTTTTTTTTCCTTATCTTTTATGTTTGTTATTTGCATCCCCTAAACTTGAATGTAGACTTTATAAAGGAAAGCATCTTTTTTTGTTTTGTGCACTGATGGATCCCAAGGACCTAGAAAGGTGATTGGCCACTGGTGGCACTGGTGGGAGCTACCAATATAAGTATTTGTTGAATAGCTTGAATGGAAAGTAATTATGTAAATATATTATTGATAATTAATAAATAGATAATTTTTACTGAGCAACTGTCATGTGCCAAGAGGTGTGTCTGTATCATCTCATCCGACTCTTCCAACGAATTTATGAAGCAGGTATCATTAAGACCAGCAAAATATGGATTGGGAAAATGAGAATTATAGACATGAAAGTTCATTATCTAAGAACTCATAGCCAATATGATTTAGAACTTAGATATAAACTCAATAAGCCAGACCTCTATGGGCCTTATTCAAGCAGAACAATGTTATTTCTGTATTATTTATTTATTGAGATTCTATAGAATGTCATTTTGGAAAGGGAGTGTTTCTGTGTAAATATTTTTGTCAACCACTGTCCTAAATATTTGAACAAAACCAAAAATCTTATGGTGGCAATTCCCAGGCCTTTAGCAGATTTCCATGCAACTAAGTTCTGTGACATTTGAAATCTATCCCCACTCTTGCCATTTGGTACTTGGTTTTAAAGAAGAAAAAGTAAACAATTTTTGCTAATTTAAGGACTTTCTTCTACTCTTATTAAAAGAAAAAAATCCTATCCCTCAACTCTACGTTTCATCCTGTTGGGTTTTTAGTTCCGGTTCTGCATCTTTGGTCAATCTTAGTCTCAAGGACGGTCCCCTCACTCTCCCCATTCTCTCTTCTAGGAGAATGATATAAACCTGACCCACATCGAATCTAGACCTTCTCGCTTAAAGAAAGATGAGTATGAGTTTTTCACCTATCTGGATAAACGTAGCGTGCCTGCCCTGGCTAACATCATCAAGATCTTGAGACACGACATTGGCGCCACTGTCCACGAGCTTTCCCGAGATAAGAAGAAAGACACAGGTAAGAATTGGACAAATTTTGTGACGTATGTGACTCTACACTGTCTTTATAAAATAACAGCAAAAGTAATACCTACCCTGTAAGACTGTTGGGGGTCAAATGAGTGGATGTAAGCTGGGGACCTAGACAAGTGCCTAGCATATTGTAGATATATAATGAATGTTAGTTCTTTTACCCCTTCCTCAAGATAGTAATTGCTTACATTAGCAGTTTTCTTTCTGTCTCTGCAATTTAGATATATTTTTCATTCCTGGATTATCGTGCTCTTGATCTTCTGTCTCCAGAGGTGAGATGGTTAGAGTGTCTGGGGTGCTTTCTATATAAATGCAAATTCAATACAAGATGCCTAGTTATCTCTGTTCCAACCAGAGGGCTAAGTCCTTCTTGTGATGTGCCACTCCGGGAGCTGGGACTGCAAGGCTCCTTGTCCCTGGAACTTTCATTGTTGTTGTCCATCTCCTTATCTGTCTCTTTTACTAAATTAGGAGCTCCTTGTGGGCAGGAGACTTTCCTATATTTATATCCTCAGAGTTTAGCGTAATGCTTGGTACGTAGGTGCTCAGCAAATATTTGTGAGTGAATGGCTAAATACAGGAGTTGTCAGGACTTGCTTGGTCCCATTATCTGCTCACTGAAATGCTGCCCGCTGTCTTCTGGAGGGGAGGAGAGCAATAGAGTGTAGGAATTTTAAGTATAGACTTAGGATTGAATCAACTTCAGTTCAAGTCCTGCCTCTTCCACTTGCTGCTTTGAGACACCTGACAAGTCCCTTTAACTTCTCTGACTTACATTTTTATGGGGCTTTGGAAAGGATTAAATAAGATCAAACATACACAGTGCTTAGAACCATGCCTGGCACAGTATAGACCTGGATAAATGATGGCATGTGGTGGTTGTCATGATTATGATTACCTTAAAAAGAATACAGAGGCAAAAGGTGATCGCTTTTTAGGGTTCAAAACATATTCAGATGAACCATTTTTATAGACTTTATATTTTAGAGCAATATTAGGTTTATGGAAAATTTGCACCAAGAGTATAGAGAGTTTCCATGTCTTCTTTCTCTGCCATCCTGCCCCCATCCCAGTTTCTCCTGTTGACATCTTACATTAGTGTGGGTGCACTTTTTTATAATTGATGAGCAAATATTGATGTATTATTATTAACTAAAGTCCATAGTTTACATTTGGGGTCACCCTTTGTGTTTATAATTCTACTGGTTTTGAAAAATGCATGTCACATATCCATCATTGCAATGTCATACACAATAGTTTCACTGTCCTAAAAATGCCCTGTGCTCCTGCTGTCCATTTCTTCTTCTTTACACCCTCCCTCCATCAACCACTCATCTTTTTACTGTCTCTATAGTTTTGTCTTCTCCAGAATGACATCTAGTTGGAGTCCTACAGTAGCCTTTGCAGAACGGCTTCTTTCACTTAGCAATACACACTTAAGGCTCCTCCATGTCTTTTTGTGACTTGATATTTCATTTCTTTTTAATGCTGAGTAATGTTCCATTGTATGGATATGGCACAGTTCTTTTTTTTTAATCCATTCACTTATTGAAGGACATCCTGTTTTTTTTCCAATTTTTGGTGATTCTGAATAAAGCTGTTATCAGCATTTATGTGCAGGTTTTTGTGTAGACATAGGTTTCTAACTCATTTGGGTAAAAAGCTAAGAGTGTGATTGCTGAGATGATCTTTTTAAAAAAAAACAACCAATTTTTTTCTACTGTAAAATCAAGTTTCTTTGCAAAATACTGAAAACTTTAGGTCAAAAAGATATCAAGCGCTGTAGCTTAAATTAGCATTTTAATAGGCAGAAATGCTTTAAAATGAGATGAGATCCACCTCATAAAACAGGGCATTGAAACATTTTCTAAAAGGTAGCTCCAAGGTCTTCCTAAGAGAGCCTGTCTTTTCTGCCTTCATCCTCCTGTAGGTATAACAGAGGCAAGGAAGCCCAGGGTTCTGCCTTTGCAAAGAGTAGACAGCCACGCAGATGGGCTCATGTCTTGGGGGGGCGGGGGGCAGGCACTTGGAATGCCTCCCCGGATCAGCCCTATCTGCCT
>CAUYRT010063647.1:0-33703 GCA_963574885.1 Lepilemur ruficaudatus | reverse complement strand
AATAATGAAAGCTACAGCACAAACTCTCAAATTATCTTTTAACTTTGAAATTGATTTCTTGAATTACCAAGCAATGCGATTTTAACCATCAAATTTCCAAGCTGGCCAGGTGCAGTGACTCATACCTGTAATCCCAGTGCTCTGGGAGGCCAACGTGGGAGAGTCACTTCAGGCCAGGAGTTCAAGACCAGCCTGGGCAACACAGTGAGATCCCCGCACCTACAAAAAATTTTTTTAAAAAAGAATTCCTATGTTACTTACACTGACATACTCATTTCCATTTCCATTTCTTTTTTTGCCAGTTTTGTCATCCACTGCTTCCCTTGTTCCACCCAAAGAACACTGGTGTCTGGATTTTCCATTGACATAAGCTTACCCATCTTCCAATGCATACTTAGGAAAATGATTTTTTTATATGAATCAAAGATAAGATGGAGATATAAAGGAAATAATGCACACAGTTGGGTGACAGTGCAGTGCCTGGAGTGTTATGTTGGAAGGAAGCATGAGTTAAAGATGTGTCCTCCTCAGCCCTATTCTGTGGCTAGTGTAGTAAGATATAGGTGTGTTTGCCTTGGGTATAAGAGAACTATTGTCTTAAGAGAACTCTTTAGGGTATGATGGGATTGGGGTAGAAGGGATAAAAACTGGCTATCCATGTCTGGATACCATGTCACCTTTAGAGAAGAATATTCTTATAATTAAGCATTGTCCTTTCTAACCTGTTCACCAGGTAGAGAAGCAAATGTGCAAAGGAGTAAATCATACATTTTAGCCAGAAATAGTATGTATTTGCTAATCTTGTTTTCTGACTTATTCATTTTTCAACATTCAGTAAATATTTGTTGGGTTCTTACCATGGACAAAGTAATGTACTAGGCGTGGGAGACAGGGTGGGTTTTAGAGTACTGTACTGAATACAAGAGTCAAAAATGCATTCCTTAATGAGGTTCACATTTTAGGACCACTCACCCATCTAATATATTAGATGGCTATAGGTGCTCAAGAGAACAATAAAGAAAGAAGAAAGATCTGGAGTAGGGAGTTTGCAATGTTAGTTATGAAAGCTGAGAAGATGACATGTGAGCAAAGAACTGAAGAAGGTGAAGGAGTTAGCCATGCAGATATCTGGGAGAGGCAGGTTCTAGAAGGAGCAAAAAGCAAGGGCAAAGGCTCTGAGGAGGGAGCATGCTTGGCATGTTTAAGGAATGGCAGCTCTGGCTACAGCTGAGTGAACAAAGAGAAGAATACAGGAGGCAAGATCAGAGAAGTAATCATGGGAGCAGTCAAATCAGGTAAGGGGTTGGTGAACATTGTGAGAGCTTTGAATGAATTTAAAAGGAGACTTTTGAGCACAGAAGTGAAAAGATTCTACTTATATCTTAACAGGATCACTGTGGTTACAAACTTGAGAACAGACACGGGTGTGGAAGAATGCAGAAACAGAGGGAGGGAGACTTATCTGGAGGTTGCTGCAATAATCCAGGTGACTGACAACGGTGGCTTGGACTGGAATGATGGCAGTAGAAGCTGTAACAGTTGTTAGAACTAGAAATTCTTTGAAAGTAGATGGACTTTGGATTGAGTACTTGGAGAAAGAAATTGCCATTACCTGAGATGGAGAGAGCTGCAGAAGACACAGGTTTTTTTGTTTTGCTTTGTTTTTTAAGTAAGGGTAGTGGTGGTAGGGGGAAGAAGATAGGAGTTCAGTTTAGAACATGTTGGTTTTGAAATGCTTTTAGACATTCAAGTGGAGATATCTAATTGGTAATTAAATAGAGGAGTCTGTGTTTCAAAGGAGAGCTCTAAGCTTGAGATATAAACTTGAGAGTCCTCAGCATAAGGATGGTATTTAAAGTGAGAAGATGAAATGGAATCATGAAGAGAGTTAGTAAAGACACAAAAGAAAAAAAGACACAATTTTTAGAGATTAGGGAGAGAAGACTGAGAAAAGGCAGCTAGTAGGTAGGAGAAAAATCAAGAGTATGGCTTCCTGGAAACCAAGTGAAGAAATACTTGCAAGGAGAAAGAAGCAACCCTATGTCACTTCCTGTACATGCTACTTTGGGATCTTTTTCCCTTTTTGCAATTCCATAAGGGACCTTCCCAAAGTTTAGTTCAGAAGGATAGCTTTCTCCTGAAAAGAACTTTCCTTTGTTTGAGGATGTATGTTTCGGTCTTTGGGGGAGATGAAAAACATCTCCTCCCCGCAAAAAGGGTTATGCATTTGTGTTTTTTAAAGCTTTCATTTAAAACCTTTTTAAGCATTTAACAAGTGGCTAGAAAGCAAATTATAAACTGAAAGCCACCTCTAAAAAGTAGCAGCCACAAAGACAATGGAGATTGTGTAATGACTTAGCAACGGCCATAGTATTACAAGAGAACAAGGCTGGGCATGGCACACAAAGCGGCAGCTATAAAGTGTGGGTGCTGATGCGTGTGGTTGGAGGGGGCGGTAGAGAGGGTTCATGAAAAGTAGTGGTAAGGCAGGCTGCCAAAAAAGAGTTCTTTCTCTAGAGATAGCTAGAAAGAGAACATAAATAAATAAAACAGTGATTCATTCTGTGTGATGCCGTAAACCTTGTCCAGCAGACCTTATTTACGTAGGAGAGAGGACTATGATGACTGCAGTTGTTTGTGAGAACGTGGAGAAACTATTGGATTAAGCCCTAACTTGACTCAGATTACCGGTTCCTATGATTGTCAGTTTTATTTTCTTTGGGAAACTTTAGAAAGAAAGCAAAATGCACGTAGGACAAACAGAAACTAATGTGAGATGATGGCAATACCCAGAAATTAATGTTTAACTTTTCAAGGAACTGCTTATCAAAAATCTTTGAAATACGTGGTGTTTCTAATTGAAAATTAGAACAATGTTATTTGCCTCTATTATTCACTCAAATAAATCATATGCAAATGACATGTTGAAAGACACCATGCTCTTAATACTATCATCCACAACATTCCATATATCTCTCTGTATCTATCAGTCTACCTATTTATTGTATGTATCACAGACTGCAAGACATTTTGACATTCTCCTGCATTAAATAAATACAGAATATGTTTCCAAATTTTTCAGAACGTCTCCATAAAACTGTGTCCAAAATAGATTCTCAAGTTTGCACAAATAAGAAATCAAATCATGATTACAAGTGCTCTTTCCTACTGACATTTATTCAATTCAGCTTTAATTTTTCCAAGCTAATCAAAACATCTTCCTTCTTTGACCTAAATCCTTTCTTAGAAAGATACCAAATTTAAAAATAAAAAAGAAAGTCACGCATGTGCACTCCTGTGTACTCGCCAATTTACTGGTTTAGGACTGCTAGTGGCAGTATTTTCCTTCCTTTTGTCAGGACTAGAAACCTGAAATTACACAGCAGTTCAAGAAAGGACTCCAGTGATTGAAGGCAAAGGTCCTTTCCTAGGAAAGAGGCACAATTGCTGGAGATGTGTGTCGTTCTGACTTTGCCCAGAGCTGGAGCATGAATCTACTCACACACTGTAATTTCTGTGGATTCTACCTACTCCAACTATAAATAGATGTTTGAAATTCCACTTCAAAATTACGTTAAAAGTGCAAAGAGTTGGGAGAGGGATAATTTTAAGCCCTGAGAAACCTGATGTTTTTTTTTTTTCTTTTTTCTTTATTACCCTTATATTCTTGCAGGCCAGTTTCTACCAAGATGTGCTATCTCCACTGCCTGAAAGAGGCAGTAGCAGGGATGGATACACTATTTACCTTTAAGAAACAGTAGCCTGGGTGGCAGGAGGATTGCTTAAGTGGAGGAGTTCGAGGTTGCAGTGAGCTATGATCACACCACTGCACTCCAGCCTGGTGGCAGAGTGAGACTTTATCTCTTAAAAAAAGAAAAAGAAAGAATAGGCTGAGAATATATAAACTATTTTCTTGAGCTTTGTTAATTGTATTTTATTTGTGCTTAGCACCCTCAGCTGGCATAGGCCCACCCACAGGTGCCTACACACACACACACACGCACACACTCACACTCTCTCATACATACCTTCCAGAGGAAAGTTTCAAAAATTCCAGTTGATCCACTTTTCCCACTCCACTAGCTCTCTGGCTTGAACCATCTTCGTCTTCCTGCACTATTGCCTTTCTCAGCTTCTCTAGACCACCCACATTCCTTGACTAATGGCCTCCTCCCTCCCTCTTCAAAGCAGCAACATTACATCTCTCTTCCATCGTCACAACTTCAAGACCACAGCTTGTTGAGGTTCTCTGCTCTTTATGGACTCAATAATTGCCCTGGGGACACTAGGAGTATTCAGGATAACCTAGATCACATCTGCACATACCTTTTTCTTGTAAGGTAACATACTCACAGCTTCCAGGTTTAGGGGATAAACATCTTTGTTGGGGAGGGCATTATTCTGCTTACCACGGGGGAGGTATTACTAATTATAAACCTAGATGAAAAGTGTGACTGCACAATTGCAAAATGTGGAAACAACCTAAGCACCCTTCAATTCATGAATGGGTAAAGAAAATGTCATATATATATACCATGATATATATGTATACCATGGAGTACTACTCAGCCATAAAAAGGAATGAAATAATGTCATTTGCAGCGACATGGAGGGAACTGGAGACCACTATCCTAAGCGAAGTATCTCAGGAATGGAAAACCAAACACTATATGTTCTCACTGATAAGTGGGAGCTGATAGATGGGTACACTCAGGCACAAAGTGATATAAAGGACATGAGAAACTGAGGAGGAGGAGGGCAGGAGAGTAGGCGTGGGATAATATCTTATCTATCTGGTACAATGAACACTATTTTGGTGATGGGCACACCAAAAGCCCTGACTTAAGCATTATACAAGATGCCCATGTGATAAAAACACTTGTACTCCCTCAATTAATATTTTGAAATTAAGAAAAAGAAAAATGTGAATGCATTCTTACCACATTGGCTGTCCCATATGTTTCTATCCATCCGTTTCTCCATTGGCACTACACTCTGATAGGGCAGGCCTTGCTGTGATCCCCTCTTTGCACTCGTGGAACTGGCGACTTCATGGAGCTGTGCCACCATCGTGGCCCAAAAGGTACAGCAACATTTTTTTTTTAAACTAGGTTTTGATATAGAGCAGATACATACAATTATAAGAGCTAGATATTGCACATTCACTTATTTGTTATTTCAATTGCTTGAAAAATATTTATCAAATGTTTAACATGAGAAAGCCTCTCCACAAAAGGAAATCTCAATTTCTGGAAAGTTTTCAAAGCTATGAACTATGACCTCATCCTCTCTCAAACAAACCAACCATTATAAACATCCCAGAAGAGACTTTATGAAGCCTTCTCTAGAAAAGTGCTCTGAACCCAGGGCATGTGCAGCGGCTCCAGTAGTCTGGAACTTCCTGCCAACTGCATGCAAAGTTGTGCATGTTTGTGTGTCTGTATGTTTGGGGGGCAGGGGAGAGGGCCCATTGTTTTCACCCAGTTCACAAAGGGCTCAATAATCCACCCAAGGTAAGCATGGCAACTCCAGGGTATTGCAGTTTGGGATATCAAAGACCTTCCTGCTCAGTTTCTACATTTGGCTCCTGCAGCTTTTCAAAGGAACTGAATGAATGATGCTGTTGATTCCTCAGGCTCACCCCTTGAGTTACTGACACATCATCACGTCTCTCACGGTCCGTTCAGGTCTTACACTGATAACAGCACAACTGCCTCTGCCTAACCATGTGCCATGTGACAAAGTAAAATTAAACCTTAGACAATGGCAGAACTTGAAGATCAGTTCTGGGGTTTCTTTTCCTTTTCTGACACTGGAAAATTGCCCTTTTGATGGTCCTACTCCATCAGTTATCTGCATCCGATTGTATACTATAAATCATGTGTGAAAAGAAGGGATCAGAAAAGAGATGGGAGAAGGATTGTATTTAATGCAAGGACCTGTCCATCTGGCATCAAAAACAATAAAATCAATTGAAGAGAGAAGTAAATGAAATGGTATCCTTCTATACAGACTAAATAAAGAACCACTCCCTTCTACTGCCCTCTCTCCAAAGCTGCATGTTTGAAAAAGCATTGCTTCGTTCAGAAAATAAGCCCGATTTCTGCAGGGCAAGGCCAGCTGTGGGTGGTTTGGGCCGTGCTCCCATTTAGGAATGCTTCCAGGCCAGGCTCTGAAGACCTACTGCCTTAACTCTTTATCCCTCCCTCCTCCTCCCTAATTCCGAGAAAAGCATGAGAATACAACACTGAGTTCCTTTTCTGAATGTTTCAGCTGTCTTCTGTGGAAGGTGCTGCCACCCATTTCAGGCTGCCCTTCCCCCATCACAGTGCAGAGCTGCAGGGCCCGGGCTGACCTTTGAGAGCCATTCCCAGGCTCTGGGACAGCTCACCCTGCAGAGCGTGAAAGTGGGTGGCAGGTGGGTGATGTGCCTTACGGAGATATGTCGTCAGTTCACGCACTCATATGCACTGTATATGGTTGTGAGCTGAGCCTGTTTATGGCTTGAGTGTGTACGTTTTGTTGCCTCACTCAAGAGTTCCCTTGTCTCCCCTTCCCAGTCTCAAGCTTTACTCTATTGCTCATCACATCCCTTTCCATATACCTAACCTCAGCCACCTGCATTTCCTGGGTATGACAGGAACAGAAACTATGTCTTCGTCTATTGATTTTATGTCTTAAAAATGATCTAGTTTTGTTGGGCTGGTGGTATCAGGAACAGACAGAATGAAGGAGACAGGACAAGTTAGGAGTTAACTAGAACTGCGTTTCTAAGTGACCTAACAAAAGCAACATATAGAATATCTGCGATTTTACAGGATTTGGGAATTAAGAAAATAAAATGATGGGCTACAGCCTGCATTTTTTTAAATCAAGAATTGAGTGTCCATGTTGAATGAATTAATTTTCATAAAGGACTCTGGATCCACTAGATGATCTCGGCTTACTGCCTGTGTCTGTCTGCAGGATCACATGATCACACATGATGTTACTTTCATTTTAATCCATTTGGAAAGGTTCCAGAAGACTGAGAAAGAGAAAATGCTCATTCGGGAGCTTACTCAACATAGTCTAGTTTTGTTATCCATAGAAAATGGACTAGTGGAAGTGGCCAGATAAGTATGCAACCAGGTCAGGGTCCCACGCTCTGTTCAAATTCTGTTTTCTCATTAGTGGTCTTCTCAGGACAGAGCCTGCAGAAGGACTGTGCTCGAGCAAGTTTTAAACATCACAACATCTGCTAAGAGCCAGAGGGAGACTTGAGGAGAAAACTACTGTGAAACAAGGATGCAATTATCTCAAATTAAAAGCAGTTTCGTGATTAACTTATTGTCCTGCTTACCATAGCCTCAAGACGCATTGGAAAGCTTCGATGATTCATTACCATTCACGTGTTCTATCCAAGTGGCAAAATGTTTAAAAAGGAAATATAATAGTCCCAAATTTTAAAATAATTTTTCCTGTATTGTTCAAGTCCTAATTTGAAATAGTAAAAGGAAAAGGAAATCTCAATTGGAACTGAATACATTGGCAAGCTAGAGATTTATCAAAAAAGAGAAAATGATGGGAATTTTTTACAGGCTCTGGTGGGGAGAATTATGCAATGTCCCACTTTTTGTAATTGTAAACTCTACTACCTTTTAAGGAGAAAATACCATCAGCCTCTAACTTGAGAGCTTTTACGAGAAGCAGGAAAGGATTTTCCTTCACTCACATCTGTCTTCGTTTGCTGGGTGTATGCCGTAGGTTTCTTGCTAGTTAGCTAAATTTAAGAAATAGAAGATGACTTGCTTAAATCAAGCAAATGCATGTGTCCTTATTAAAAAAAATTACATGAAAAGAGGCTTGTCTTGAACTATATGGTCCATTTTTTCCAATAGCAAAAGAAAAGACATATCGATATATGCAAATTCATAGATTTTAAGTACAGATTAGGTTCTATTTATGTGGGTGAGACAAAGGATTAAGTTTCAAGTGATGTTTTTAGATATCTTCACCACATTTACATTTCTATATAGCTGGGTAAATACTTTAAAAAGTGTGTGGATTGGCTTTTTCCATACTCAGGCATTTAGTATCATGAAATCACAGAAATTTTTTTTTAAGATGATTTCACCAGGATCTCAAACATGCTTTCAATAATCACTTCTTTCAGATAATCCACATCATAAGCTTTGCTGTTTCATTTTATTGGTGCATCAGTATTTGCTAATCAACTGAATTTTCTAAAGTAACATATTAATATTTCCAATAGGAATTCATCTGTTAACACAGGATGCATGACACATTGATATCAATAAGTAATGTATTTATTCATCTATGATAAATATTCCATAGACTTTATTCTCTCGGGCACGTATATTTTTTTCAAATTAGACTACACTTACCACACTAACCGTTAGAATGAAAAATGAAAACTTGAGTCAATGACTAATCAGCCAGATCTTGGGCACCATGGTGACCCAATCCTAGATCCCCACAAATTGAAGGTATGTTTTGAGGTTAGAAGGTTGTAGCGACACAGCTATTAACTATGAAGATTCCTCTTGAAGTAATGTAACTTCTTTATAGAAATGAACTACGATGTACTATATAATCTGCAATTTGAGTTTTGACATTATGTTTTTGGTTACTATATTTAATATTAATAACACGGTTATACATGCCTGAATCCAACAAACATGCCCAATGAAAACTAACTTGTACAATTCTCTATTTGGTATGGCACCATTTTAATTCTGAAGTCCAAGAAATATCTTAGAATATCTGTAAAAATTAGCAAGTATGCTAACAATAGCACAAATGAGAAATCTCTCCCCAGCCCTGCCCCACCTCCCCTACTTGCTCTTCCTTTTTTCTTGCCTGCCTTCTTTATTCTTCTTTTCCTCCTTCCCTGCCACCTTTAGCAAAACCTGCTCTCTTGTCGCTTTGTGAATTGCAGGAAACCTTTTGTTTTCTTCTGGAACCAATTAACCCTTCTTCATTTGACAGTGTGCCACTGGGCCTAGAAGCAGCAGACCATATTTGGGCACCTGCCTTTGCGCATCTGTGTATGTGTTTTAGAAGCTGCTTGGGTGATATTGTGTGGTCTCCCTTTCATTTCTTTTTCGGCCTCGCCTTGTCTCACAGTGTCACACTTCCCGATTAATGTCTTCCCCCTGCTTAGCAAAGAATATCTCATAAGAAAAAAACAAACCTAAGTACAAAGGAGAATAATGATTTTTGGAGCAGTGTAGTCTGGCCAAATATTTTTTCATCTGTAAATATAGTTTCTGAGATTTTTTTCTCCCAAGCTTTAGAACCCATTCTTGTCTTTTATATCACATATAGTATCTATTGCACAATTTGTTTTATGATTACAGACAACATTTATTGTCTCACTATGTCAGGCACACATCTAATTAAAACATTTAATCTTCACAACAGCCTTAGGAATTAGGTACTGTTACTGTCTTCACTTTACAGATGAGGAAACTGCGGCATGGATAAGTTAAGTATTATTCCAGGTCACACAGTTAGTAAGAGCTCAGGAGCTCAGATTCAAACCAAGTTATTGAAACTGCCAAGTCTCTGTTATTAATTGCTACCCCCCAGCGATGACTTGCCCAGGATAAACAGTGGTCAATAGATTAGAAATCATATCAGGACTCTATGGCTTCACTAATTGGATTAGTTCCTCTTAAAATTTCTGAATTTGGGGTTTTAATATTATCTATTGCACAGTTAATGGTTTGATTCTTTTTTCTCCAAAATGACCAAATCAAGAGTAATTCTGTGACCTCGGATGCAATCCAAAAGTCTCTTTACAGACCCTAGGTTGGGAAATTATGTTTATAATCTCTTGTCTTCCTTCCTCTTGGTAGGAAGCTATGCCCCTAGAAACTATGCTTTAGAAATCTGTATAAATAAGCAAATTACTGCTAAGTATTCTAAAATGTAATTGTCTAAAAGAATTAGTGTACTCAGTCATGGCCCACCTAATTCATTCAACTCTAGTCCCTAGTTGAATATCAGACTAATAGGAAGGGCTCAATAAATAAATATCAAATGAATGAACTGACCCAGATCACTCAGGGAAACAATGTTGGTGTGCTTCTGAGTGGTTCTGGCATTAAAGAGCCTAATCTCTTGGATGAAACAAAATGAGGTATTATTGGCAAAATACCTTAAGCACCCACTGTGGAGCTGTGCACACGATGAGTCCTGTATGAGCATCTGATGGATAATACTCATGTCCCATTCCCACTCCACCTTAGATTCCTTTGGTCTATTGACTCAGCCCACCTTTTTTAGTCTTTCAGGGGAATGTAATCAATGCCAGCAACCTCTGCCAAAAAGCAGTGGTGATATTCAAAAAATTCATCAGTGGGTTCAGGGTGCACCTCAACCAGTCAGACTTGGCACTGGCTATAAACAACCTATACAGCTGTACTGGGGATTACCTGCTGAAAACCAGCACTGCTCACAAGCCCTGCAATCTCAAATCCTCCTACAGGCCCAAGGGTCTCTAAGAGGCTCCTCTTGCTGCTACAAAAGGATCTAGCCCCTAAACACATATATTCTTTTTATCAGCCATTTTAGAAAAATTCCTGGGAAATTTGTCAGAATCTGTGCAATCATCATTAATTTAGCAATTCTCAAAGGTAACCCAGAGTTCATCCAGCTGCAGTTTATTCCATTGATCACAATAATCCACCCCACCCAGAACTTTCCCCATGAAAGGAATCTTCTTGGAGTGGCCATCTGGATCACATTATCCTAATCAGAGAGTAGGGAGTATGCAAGGTGCAGACACTTTCCACTGAGGAGTCAGGCTCACTCATTCTTGGATGTGCTTTCCCCTTTCCTTCCACTTCTCTCTCTCTTTCTTTCTTTTATCTCCACTGAAAAGGTATTTGATGATTTTACTGACATCAAAAAATAAAGACCACAATAAATTTTATTTTCTCTGAATAATTCACACTTCTGAAAACTGACACCCCCATTTATAGATGTGAGGTCTGGGGAAAAGATGAAGCTAAGCTAAAAACAAAAACCTTCGCTCTTGCAAATAATTGTTTAATTGGCAAAAGATTCAGCTCAAGCTTGGATGTGCCAAATCACGAACCAGTGGCCCCAAATTTAGCGTACAACTCTTCTCTATGCTTGATTTCCAGGAATTTTTAAACAGGTTATCCATATACTTTCATATGTACATGTAAATAAAAAGCTTTGATTGTCAATATAGTACAGTGATTGTGGAAGTGCAAAGTTACTGGCAAACATGAGCAACTGGGGAATTAAAAACATTTCTTTCATAATATTTCCAATTTAATATCTCTAAAGCCATGGAATTTTGATTTTTTAATTTTGGTTTATAAGTTAGATAAGGGATGAGAACTAACATTTATCAAGTGCCAAGTCATTTAATATGTTAAGATATTTTTATCCACATTTCTATTTCCCTGCTATAAAAGTGAAAGAAAATAAAAGGCAATAAAATGTAAATATGGTGTTCTGTTTTCAAATTAGCACCCTAAGTAATTAATGAGCATTTGATCTTTGCTCTCTACCAACAAGATGAATCAACACATGTTGGGCCTCTTTTCTATATCATTTTGTGACTAATTGAAAAACAGAAAATCTAGATTCGTATCACTTAAGGAACAGGGGGACAGCTTATTTAGAATAGTAGAATATGTTCCAAACGTATTGATTTAAAATCCTATAGACTACGAATTAACAGAAAACCAAATAAATAGTAGCTAAAATAAGTAAAGAATTTTCTCATATGCCAAAAGTTTCCAAAACTGACAGTCCAGGGTCCTTGCAGATGTCAGGGGAACGAGCCATCATAGAACCAGAGTCCTTCAATTGCCTTCTACTGCATTTTATCTCACGGTCACAAAATGGCTATGACAACTCTAGCCATCACATTCTCATTCCAGTCAGAAAGAATAGCTTTGGAAAGTGTAAAAGTCCAAAGCTTTCTTCTCGCAAGGTTTTGCTACTCTCTGTTGTGAAGAATTCTGTGAGTCTCATTGGCCAAAACCATTTTTCATAATCACCCCCTGTCAGCAAGTGAGAATGAGAATTTTATTTTAGGTTTTGGAAAGGAGGAGTGAATGGGGCTTTGGAACAGGGGTTGAAAATAGGCCAACTCACAATATTTGTCACATATGCTTCTGACCAACAAGTAGACAGCCCTTTATGAATATAACATGTGTGTCCTCAGACCACACAGGTTTGGGGGCAAAAATACGAGTCACAGTAAGTTTCCCTGAGTGTTTGTTTCTCTGACTCCTCCCTTGCCACTGGTCTTCCAGATCTACAGGAACCTTCATGGTCCCTTCTAAATATTTCTGTAAGTCCCCAGAGGATGTCTTGTGAGGACACATGAACTCAGCTCTGAAATATACCATGAATGTCCATTTTTTCTGTATTCCTGTGTTGGCTTGACATAGTGATCAGATGTTGAGGTATCTGATACGTCTGAAAGTGCCACAAGCCACTGTTAACACCACTATTGTTTTCTTTTGCTGCCATTGGCAAGATTGTCCTGTAAAAAAGCCACTCTCCACACAAGCTATCTCACAGCACCCAAATCCACAATCCAGCTAGTGGCCCCTAGAGGTAATGTTTTCCTCCAGAGTCCATGTGGGGGAGACACACCACAGACATGGTCAGTGCCCTCCCTCACCTTTGAGTTCCATGGGTCATCTCTTCCTTGTTTGTGCTCTCCATTCCTTGCAGAATTTTGAGTGGAAAAGTTCTTTCCATTTCTAGTTTGGTCAACTCCATAGTGCTCAAGAAAAATTGCATAAGACTGGCTATGGAACCATGCATGGGACCTGCCTTGTTTAAATTTACTCTTTCTTCAGCTCTTGGGACATTTTTCTAAGACTAACCTCGTATGCTTTGAATTTTCTTTGTTGATGATTTTTTATCTTAGGGAGTTCTCATAAGCATCATGCAAACTTTGTACAGATACTTGACACCCTCTGATTTACCCAAATCAAGAGATAAATTCAGTTTAGGCTACCAAGATGGCATTACTAGACCCAAGGTAATAAATGCTAAGTGCAGTATATCTGTCTGCATATTCACCCCATCCACATCCATCCCTACCTATCCCCATTTCGGGTTGTCAGAATTCAAACTGGTTTTACTATTCGAATTCCACTTTTTACACACATTTGCGTTTATGTTTACATACCAGCTCTCCACCTCTTATATCAAAGTGATGTACTCATGCTCTTGAAATTATGAGTCCAGCGGGTCACAGTATGTTTACTTCCACAGAAAATAACAGTTTACTGTTTATGCCACTCTACATGGAAAGGAAGTTTGATGGTCTACTTAGGTAGACCCTCTGACTTTTTAAAAGCTCCCTTCCAGCCAGTCCAGGGAAGTTTTGTAACAAAGAGAAATTTTTTCTCTGTTCTTGCTCTTATCCCCAAACCTGGATCTGAAGTTCCAGACAGAATCCTGCTTGGGGTGGGGAAAAATCTGGTAGTGTTTTTGAAGCAAAGCTAGGAATGCAGTGATGAGAAAAGAAGGAAAGTAGAAGCCACTCTACCTCATGCCACCTACAGCACATGAAGAACTATGCTGGGAATGAATGTCATAGCGCTATCATTAAATCCATGTATGAGAATCTAAATTGAAGTTAAAAATACACATAGAGAGCAAACTGAATGCAGGTAGAATAATGGCAGTTACGTACACGATTTTCATAAAGTGCCCCCCTCCACCTGTAAATTGGGTTTTCAGCTTTCCTGGATCAACAGAACCTACTTGGGAAGAATTTATGCCTAGAATGAGAACAAATGAGATAATACCTTCTTTCTTAAACTTACCATACCAGTAAATACTCCTAAACAAGCTAAGTGTCTCATTTTTGTATGTGATTACCTCCAGAAAGAAAACCTGTGGGAACTGGAAAACTATGCCAATATTGAGTTTCATGAGGATATGAGTTTTATGGTAACACTGTTTAAGTAGCCCTTTTAAAATAGCTTTGAAATAGTGCGTATAAGACATAGCTGTACAACTTGCAATTTGACTTCAGTATTATTAGAACATCGGGACACATTCGATAGCTGAGTTCCCAAGCCTGGGTTAGCAACAGACATTGCGAGGGCAAGAGCCAAAATTTCCCTCTCATTCACCTGAAGTAAATTATTTCTTCCAAGAAATTACTTTTCCTTTTGGCAAGTCACTTTCTGGGATGCTAAAGGAACTGGTACTTTGAAACAGATAATTCACCTCAGATGGGTTAAGCTATTAATATCTATTTCCAGAAACCAGCTTAATTTTTTTTTCTTCACTCTGACTATTGGGGCAAATCCTTATTAATAAAATATGTGCCACTGGAAAGGAAAGACACCTTTGTTACTTAATCTATGCATAGTCATTTATATTTGGCGTGCATAAATGTCATGAAGAACAGGAAAAAATATAATTCATGAGCGAAATGCATTTTGTGCTACTGTCCCCTTGCCAAATGAAGTAGTACAGTTGGAAATTTAGGGTGGAGGCTCACTTTGGAAAAAAGGAATCAAATTGTCTGGAGTGTTTGCTTTCATCATAAAGGACTTTTATGTGTCAGGATGGACCATCAATCCTTGACTTGGTTGTAGCAAATATACTTACTTCGCACAACTGAGGAATTCCAGTACAGCTTGGTTGAAATGTCTTCTTTTGACTGGAAACTTTATTGACATATTTTTCAATATCCATTTTGAGGCAGTAAAAGTAGGATGGAAAAATACATCATCTACATTAGAAACAAAGCTTTCTTGAATTTACCTAGGTGATGCTGTCTTGATAAGCTTGCTTTTCCTTTCCAAATCTATTTATAACAGATTCATTAATCTCCAGGTTTTAAAACAGAGAGGAAAATTACAATCGTTTATTTTTTGCATGATGAAAAAAATGGCTAAAACTAATTTGTCATTACCTTTGTTATAAGAATAGTGTTGTTCCAGCTATAGACATTTAGGGTCTGAGCACAGATATCTAGGACTCTGTTGATAAGGCCCACACAGTTCTAAAGCCAAAAGAAAAGCAAAAACAAAAATCAATTTTGTATTAATAATTTTTTTCACTAGATGTATTGGATGCTAAATTCAATTTTTTTTTAAATTTGGAAAGCAAACTTTTTAACATTTTCATTTTCTCTTTTTAAAAGTCTACTGTAGCAATTTGTTTTATTTTTTAATTTTTTAATTTGTTTATTTCAGCATGTTACAGGGGTACAAAAGTTTAGGTTACATATATTGCCTTTGCTCCACCGGAGTCAGAGCTTCAAGCATGTCCATCCCCCAGACAGTGCTCACTGTACCTATTAGTTGTGTGTATATGCATCCCTTCCTCCCCCTTCCCATCTGTCCAACACCCGATTAATGTTATTACTATATGTGCGCTTAAATGTTGATCAGTTAACACCAATTTGATGGTGAGTACATGTGATGTTTGTTTTTCCATTCTTGTGATACTTCACTTAGTAGAATGGGCTCAAGCTCTATCCAGAATAATACAAGAGGTGCTAGATGACCATTGTTTTTTGTGGCTGAGTAGAACGCCATGGTATACATATACCACATTTTATTAATCCACTCATGTATTGATGGACACTTGGGTTGTTTCCACATCTTTGCAATTGTGAATTGTGCTGTATAAATATTCAACTGTAGATGTCTTTTTTATAGAATGTCTTTTGTTCTTTTGGGTAGATGCCCATTAATGAGATTGGTGGATCAAATGGTAGTGCTCCTTGTAGCTGTTTGAGGTATCTCCATATTACTTTCCACAGACATTGAACTAGCTTGCAGTCTCCCCAGCAGTGTACGAGTGTTCCTATCTCTCCACATTCACGCCAACATTTATTGTTTTGGGACTCTTTGATAAAGGCCATTCTCACTGGAGATAAATGATATCTCATTGTGGTTTTGATTTGCATTTCCCTGATGATTAGAGATGTTGAGCATTTTTTCATATGTTTGTTAGCCATTAGTCTATCTTGTTTTGAAAAGTTTCTGGTCATGTCCTTTGCCCACTTTTTGATAGGGTTGTTTGATTTTTTTCTTGCTGATTATCCTGAGTTCTATGTCAATTCTAGTTATCAGCCCTTTATTGGATGTGTAAAATGCAAATATTTTCTCCCTTTCTGTAGGTTGTCTGTTTGCTCTTGTTATAATTTCCTTGGCTGTGCAGAAGCTTTTTAATTTGATCAGGTCCCATTCATTTTACTTTTGTTGTTGCTGTGGTTGGCTTTGGAGTCTTCCTCATAAAGTCTTTGCCTAGGCCTATGTCTATAAGAGTTTTTCCAACATGCTCTTCTATAATTCTTACAGTTTCATGCCTTAGGTTTAAGTGTGTTATCCACCTTGAGTTGATTTTTGTGAGAGGTGAGAGGTGTGGATCCTGTTTCAGTCTTCTACGTGTGGCTATCCAATTTTTCCAACACCATTTATTGAATAAGGATTCTTCTTTCCAGTGTATGTTTTGTCTACTTTGTCAAAGATTAGATGGTTAAATGAGGATGGTTTTATATCTGGGTTCTCAGTTCTGTTCCATTGGTCTATGTCTCTGTTTTTGTGCCAATACTATGCTGTTTTAGTTACTACAGCCTGTAGTATAGCTTGAAGTCTGGTACACTTTCATTTTCTAACTGACTTTAAAAATATACATAGAAGTCTCAGCATTTCTTTATCTGTCTCAGCATCCAAGGTGCTGAAGGTCACTTGCTCACACAGCGATATAAAGTAGATGACCAATAAAGGCACTTAATTTTATTTCTGCACATGCATCCTATGATGACAAAATTTGAGATAGGTCAATAGAAAATATTTACTAGATTTAGTAGTCTTTTTAATATTTAACTTGATATCTTCTAATAATTTGGCTTTGCTTGGAAGGTCATTAGAAATTTTCTATGACAAATACTCAGAATAATACTTTCACTCTTCACATGCATTCTTCAGATATTCACAGACTACTCTTCCCTGCATAGGCTCTTGAAAAGACAAAATATGGTGGAAGGCAAACTCATCATTTCTATTTTATGCTGTAGAAATTACCTTTCATTTCCGCTTACCTTTACTTTCAAGGTCAAAGCAAGCCCCACTCAAACTCCCCAACTACACATAAAAAAACCAAACCAAAGCAAAACAAACCATTGCAAGAACATGAAATTTGTGTGGAAAACATTTGGCTGGCAGTGTCTCTTCTTCCCAGCTGTGCTTGTCACTTATTATTCATATAAATTGTGAGCAAAGTTCAGTGTCTGAATGTTTACTTCCAGCCCCTGTGATGTGCATATGTGATTTTGCCCACAGGATTCATCACCACAATCCTGTATAAGAAAAATAAATTTATAGTTGCCACAACTCAGTTTCATTTTCTATAAAATATGATGATACCACCTGCTTTAGTTATCTTAGGGCTTGTTATGAGGATAAGAAGAAATTTTTTAGAAAGGAAATGTGTGAAGAAAACTTAAACACCAACACTTAAGCAAATTTTTATGCTTGGCATGCAAAATTGTAGCTGATTTGCTTGGCAACTGAACGTGATCGTGCTTTTACTACTAGAACTCTCATTGTCATAGGTAAAGTAATCCAAATATTTTAGTTTCCAGTGAGAGCATGAGGAATAAGATAAACACTGCATGCTAATTCCGGCCATGAATCCTGAGTATAATGGAGATTTGAATGAGGAAATCTGGTTTGGTGTCAAGCATAATAAAATGAAGAGATGTTTGTTGATGGGCAAAAGGAAGAAATGGGTTGAGAATATGCTGTGTTCCCTGCTGAGAGAGTAGTTTGACTTTGGATAAAATAATATTCAGCTTTAGTTTCTTTTTGGATTCATTATTGCTCCTGGACTCTCTCTAATTTGAACCTTGTAGGGGTCATCTGTGTCTCTGTCATCTCTAATACTCTCCACTTCAATGAATCATACTTCGTGCTGCCAGGATGGCCACCCAGAAAGGCCTGTTTATGTAGGACTTGGCTTCTGCAGAGTTCATCTTAAGTCCTGAACAGCTGAATTGGGAGCTTCACAATGGTCTCCTGTTTGTTTCTGGGCAGGGTTGGAAACATGATCATCTATAAGGCCTAACAACCATCTGGAAGTTAATCTGTTTGTTGGAATTCTCATCTTATCATTGCATACATTGAACTGTACTGTAGTGGTCATATATTTTCTAAAATACTGTCTTGGTCTAAAATAATGTATATGGCAAGAAAGTCAGTCAGTCTATGTATGAATAAGGAAGATGAGAGTAAGAAATAAGCCACCAACCAATTTACACCTTGCTTCGTGTGGCTTCTACTTCTTTTGTCTAATTTTATAATCTTACTATTTTAACCACTAAAATACTAGAAAACCAAGATGGGCCCTTTTGGTTAAATCAATAATGATGATATTTTAAGACTTGGAGAAGACTGTGGAAGATTTTGCAGTGGATATAAGGGATTATTGAATGAAATGAAATGTAAGAGCTTTTGAAGATTGTGATCCCACAGGGATGTGTGCCCTTATCTTTTACTAGGCTCTTTTACAACTCTGCAGAGATAGAAGTTACCAGGTGGAAAATTGATAGAAATAGAAATAAGAACTATCCCTAAAATGCAAATTATGTCCCTTGTGTTGTAACTAATGATCACCCTGTGGATACTGAGCAGTTTTTCCAGTTTTGCATTTATTTGCAAATTCATTTCAGCCATAAATGTGTTGTCCTTTGAGTTCTTTTGATCTGTTATAACATTTCATTGGTTTCTTAGTTAACTGAGTTAAGTAAAATTTTTGACATATGCTCATTTTATATTTGTAGGGGGGTCGTCATTTCATCTTCTTTTAAAATTCATCCTTTAACAAAGTGTTTATAGCAAACTCTCCATCAGTTTTCTGTAGCAGATATTAAGTTATTATAGCTGATAGATTCAAGATGAACTTCAAGATAAGTTCAGGGACATAGAGATGAAGGGAGGATAATATGACACTATTAGTTATGATTTTCAGGAGGCAGCTTTCAGGGGCAGAGATGATGAAGCTTCTAGAATCAATGTTTAAAAGATTCAAGGCCCCAAGAAGAGTGGGTAGAATAGAGGGTGGAATTGGTAAATGAATAAGATACCAAAAGTAAACTCAATTTCATAATGTCACTTTTAGCAGACTCCATGTATTTAATCATGATATTCATATTAAATTTAAACTTAAACTTTTAAAATTTGTATTTAGCTGTGTTTCTCCTTTATAATTTTTTGGATGGCAGATTGTATTTTCCCAAAGTGACTGAAACAATATCTCCTATTTTACATGTTCTACTTATAGTGTGACATTGATACTCATCCCATTAAGAAAAGAGGGTCTATGTCACCTCTCCGACTTTTAATCTGGATGGATTTATGACCAGGGCAGAAATGATGCTATATGACTTCCAACTCTAGGTCATAAAAGGCATTCTCTTGGGACTATTACTCTTGGAACCCAACTACCATGTTGTAAGGAAGCTCAAGCAGCTTGAGGAGATGCCCACCTGGAGAGGTCTATGTGTAGAGGAACCAACCCACAGCCTCAGATGAGATCCCATCCAGCACCAACTTCCCAGTCATATGAGTCAGTCATTTTGGAACTGGCCTCTCAGGTCCTGAGTTGGGTTGTTCCAGCTGATGTTTCATAGAGCAGAGAGATGATCCTGTCCTACCAAGCCATGTTCAAATCACAACCTTGTGAACTAAACAAATGATTCTTTCTGTTTTAAGTCACTACATCTTTAGGTGGTTTGTTTGTTCATCACTGGTATTTTATGCTGTAGAAATTACCCTTCATCTCCACTTACCTTTATGTCTAAAGTTAAAGATACCACCACTGAAACTCCCAAACTACACACCCCAAAACCAAACCAAAACAACCCATTGCAAGAACCTGAAATTTGTGTTGATAACATCTGGCTGACACTGAAATAGATAAACATCATGAAATGTCTTGTTATATCAGGTGGCTTTGAAAATTTGCACTTTGAATATTTCAAATGAATTAAAACTCCTTTAACAAGGAAGTATTAGAAAATGACTGTACCATATTACATTTATTCATATGGTATGGGAAATTTGGACAAATGGGAAACCCATATAGCCCATGTTCTTTCTGGATTCAGATGGAACTCAGAAAACATTTTCTGATTATAATCATATGGCATTTTCAAAAGCAAATTTAGAATTATTTGCAATCACCACGGTTATTCATAAATAAAGATTTAGATGGAAAATTTTGTGTGTATGTTTTATGTCGGGGTGTATCCTTTGAAGGGTTTATGCTACTCACTACAATGTGTGCTTTGGCTCATCTGATTATTTCTGGCTCAGGGATACAGACACTATCATTGTCTTGAGACCCTCGAGTTCAGGTTCACCAAATTTCTTTATCTTCTTCCAATATCAGTTTCAGTCTAATTATCTCTCTCTTCCTAAATTCACGATGTCTCTGCCAAACTCTGATAGCTATTAATTTTCCTCAATTCCCTTTTTTCAGGCTGACTTGACTGCCCAGAAGTACTATTTTTTTATCATGGTAAAATATGCATAACATAAAATTTACCATCTTAACTATTTTTAAGTGTACAGTTCCATGGCATTAAGTACATTCACATTGGCAATCTGCTGGCAGAATTCTCTCTTCCTCAGGGGAGGTAAATCTCTTTCTTAAGGCCTTCCACTGATTGGATGAGTCCCACATTATGAAATGTAATCCTCTTTGCTCAAAATCTACTGATTTAACTATTAATCTCATCTAAAAAATGCCCTCACAGCAACATCCAAGTGTGTTTGATAAAATATCTTGCTACTGTGGCCCAGCCAAGTGGACACATAAAAAAATTAACCATTGTAATACCTCATTTGGTTCATCATTTTCTACCTTCTAATTTATCTTAGTCATTAACAAAGATTCATATTACTCATAAGTTATTCGTATGTGTTTCCAAATATTTTTGAGCACAAATTTTATCTTGACAATTGAATTACATTTTTATTAAAGCTTGGATCAAGATTTATTTTTTACTATCCTACCAATACCATATATTATAGGACTCAGGGGAAAGTTAGTATTCATCAAACACTAATTAAGTACTTACGCAGCCTCTGAAGCCTCAATGTAGCGTTGACTTCCTTCCTGGCATCACCAGCATACCTTCAGGGTACCCATCAGGCTTTTATGGAATCCTTATTGCTTATAGTTCTACCCCAAGTTCAAAATGATTTAATAGGCCATTATTTTAGCTTTTTTACTATAATTTCCCTCAAAGAAACCTCTGTTCTAAGCTTCTTTCTACCTCTGAGATTTGTTCCATTTTCTGCCATACCTCTAGAAATGCCATTCTTAGCGTATCCTAATACTATCCATTGTTTAGATCACAGTTCAAATTCCTTTTCCTCCACAAAGACTTTCTCAAGCATCTCAGTCTGCATTACTCTCCGTTTACTCTATTGTCCATTTTATCTGTAACCCTTGATGTTGGCAACAAAGCATAGAGGGCCACATTGTGGTGTTGTTCAGTGATTTTATCTGAAGAGTTGACTTCCCAAAGGTGAGTGTGGAGATAGTCACTCTTTTATCTGTCTCACCCGTACCTCAAAAGTAAACCAAAAGCTCTACAGAGAGAAATAATTAGTAAATATTTTTAAAAGAATGAATTAATAAAGACATACTAGGATCTTGTTCAGCATAAAGTCAGTTCTATATGGTTCTGAACTTTGCCTTGGGTTTGTAGCCAATGTATATGTGTTAGGTAAGTGTTTTTCACTTTGTTTATGTGTGATTTTGGAAGCAACATTTTCTCATTTTGAATTAATGATATTTTAATGATTATGCCAAAACCGTATCTTTTGAGCATTTTTTTTTCCTACTTGAATTCAGAGCTGTTTCATTTGAACACTATGTTTATTTACCAAGCTGAAAAGTCTCATGTCCTCTTGGGCAATCTCCAGCCAGAGTTATCTATGAATGATACTTTAGGGACCCTCTTTACAAACTGAATCTGTTTTTTTTTTATTTTTTTAATCTGTTTTTTTTACAATGCAAATAAATAAAACCATAAATTAAAATGTGTGGAAAAACATATGAGCTAAAAACTATTTCTGCAACTAGCTCACGTATAGCTGTTTAAGTCTGTGTAGACCATTAGGTTCTGTTCACAACCCCCTTATTAATTTTTTGTAGAAACTTTCAGGAGCCATTTCTCATTTTCAAGCTGGTCTAATATTTCCAGCAATACATTTAAGTGTTTATCATTTTGTTTGGGTTTAGGATGGTCACACAGTATTCTAACATTGCTTTCATGTTCCAGTATGTCAAACAACGTATAAATGTCAAGTATTTTTAGTCTCTGCATCATCACTGTTACAGGATTCTAGACTCCCAGTGTGCATTTCATCCCTAGGGTACAAAATCACAGTGAGTCATTTCACTAGGAAATAAAAGAGCTTTCCATCCAAGTGCTGTTAAAGTTTTCATGCTTCAAACTGTGTGTTAGCATTTATAGTCATAGCAACTGGTTTTTCAAATTTTGTGCATAATCACTTTCATTAAGTAATTAATACAAAAATCTAGTAAAAATTTAATAAATGTTTAAGAGGTAAATATGTAGGCTTTTAAAGTTATGAAATCCCTACATTTTCTAGTTTAGAATTTGTTTCTGTTTGATGAGGTTAAACCAGGCAAGCAGTCTGTGGAACAGTTCCCATTTACCTCCACTAGAGGTCTCAGTTGATAGCGTATTTATATATATATATATTTTTTTAATCAAAGAAAACTAAGATATTGTGCTGTTATTGTGGATGATCTGACAGCAAAATATTACTAAAAAGAGCACTAACCATACTTTGTAATAACATTACTTTTTATAATCCATTATAAATAAAAATAAGTTCTAGTACTTTTTCCAATGTTTACATTTAATTGTACATTTCCCCTTACAACAACGTCCTGTGTTCATCATTTAAAAACATCTCTTTTTAAAAGTCACTGCAGTCTTTGTGCACATGAACAAATAGAGATAACAATGCTTTTTATGTGACAAAATCATAGTAAGTGGGAAATTTATTTTGAGTCATGTCTAGTGAAAACCACCTACCTGCTCACTTTTTCTTATGGCCATGATTTTATATTTCTAGAAGCTCTGACTCTTTGTCATTAAACTTATTGATCAAAAGTGTGTTCTATTTAATTTCTAATTTATTCTGAAAAGTGAACCAAGGAAAGAGGGAATCTGGAATTTTGTTTCAAGAACATAGACAGTAGAAGTAGAAGTTTAGGACTTTGTTCATCTGGGGCGGTCATCACTACCATTAAAATTGTCTCAATTATAACAAAAATAAAATTGCCCAAAAGCATATTCATGAAGTTGGGAATTGTTTAAGTTTAATAATAAGAAATATATATGTAGATAAGTATTTATTTTTGTTATTAATTCAATACTTTGGAAAAAGAGATTTATTCTTTATGATAGAATTCACCACACATATTGCCTGTTGCTCTTGCAGCATGATCTAGGTCATGGATAACCCTAACTTATCTAAGCTTCTGTTAGGGCTGATAAACTTGTCAACTTCTAGAAGCTTCTGAAGGCCAATTGAACTCAGATCAGTTCTTATTACCAAGAGACCTTCTGAAGTAAGGGAGAGTGGGGTTGAAAGATTGGATCATCTAGACCACAGTCTGCCACGTGCTCCGTATGTTAATATCAATAACAAGTAATAAATACTTCCCCAGTGTGCCAGAAGCTTCTCACATAATATCTCACTTATTTTAGAGTAAGCCTTTAAGGTAGCTCCTCATTTTACAAAAGATGAACCAGAAATTCAAAACGGTTAAGTAATTTGCCAGTTTATAACTACAGATATGTCAAAGTCAGTAGCAGTGAGGGCACAGATTCTCCAACAAAGCTACTTGAGCCCTGGTAACTGGCAAATGCTTTACGCCGTGTTGCTCTTGGCAGGAAGCACATACGTTTGCCAATGAGCAAACTTTTATTGAGTTTCTACTATGTGGGGACTACAATTCTAGGAACTCAACAGGAGGGAGAGCTATAAAGAAAAAGATGTGGTTTTATTATTAAGAAACATAAAATCCGCTTATAAAGAGAAAGCAGAAGAGCATAAAATCTGGATGAACATTTTTATAGAGAATACGTGTCTGCTGGAAGGCTGAGCACATGAAAATGATGTAGTTCAAAGTGAAAACTTTCAAGTGATTCTGTGCTAGATAAAGGTCACTTAAACCAAATATATTTCTTTTTTTAGTAAACAATTAAAATGACAGTATAATGGGGGGAAATTGAAAAAACTAATGTTTTCAAGGAAATTGCCTTGGCTATCACACTGACATCCGCCTTTGTGTGGATCTCTGTGTCTTGAAGTTCAGTATCAGGATATAATGAATTACATATGGCTTTTGGTTTTCCAAGTTGTTATCCAGAGACATGAGATGCTAGGAAAAGAAAAAGACCTTAGACCATAAAAATAAGACAACCCAATTCTCTTACCTTGTTGAACAAATAACTGTAAACTAGAAAAATTTAAGTGACTCGCTCAAAGTCACATATTTAGTTTATAAAAGATACAGGACTTCAAACTTGATGACTGTAAGCAAAAAGAATTGAAGAAATGTTTGCTTGTTCGTTTTTAGTGCACTAAAATGTGTCATGAAAGTGCAGCAAGACCTTCTCATCCGGAAACAGAGATGGCAGACAATGTAACCTAGTGTACACAAAGACCGCCTGTCTATGAACTAAGATTTTGAGGAGACTGTGGTTTACTATAAAGAGCTTTCAAGAACTGTAGATTCTAGGGGGAGAAAACATGACTTCATGCATATATCTAAGGGACTCTGGGTTTTGGGGTGATTTAGTCAGACATATGATAGTTACTTTAAGTTACAGTCATCATAAGCTATCCCCTTTTCCTCCTAGCGCAGAGACAGTGATATGTGTGTATATTATGCATTCTCTCACTATGCTCTCTCTGTGCATATATTTGTACTCTTATTTGGTAGGACCAAACATGTATTTCATGACATAAATTTTGGTGTCAAGTTGAAACAGATAAGTCAGTATGAAGAGTGTAGTACAGAAATACAGATGGTTCCTTGCAGAGAAGTATAAAAGTCAAACATGACAGAAAGAGTGGTATGTATTCTAACAAGTAAAAGAGCTGGTATCAAAGGTCTTTGTCAACAGGACAGAGTATATATGCCATTAAGTACTTCCCTGTCTCTGTATTAATTTTGCCTTGGAAATACTGTCCCATTCTAAACTGTTATCTTAGTGTCTACCACCATATAAAAATTAGTCTCGGGTACTAGTTTAAACACTTTGCAGGTATTACAGAATTGAATCCTATACCAACTGTGTGAAATAAGTTACTATTATCATAATTCTCATTTTTATAGATGGAAAGAGGTAACAATAAGGCAAGTAAATGGCAGAAATGGGATTCAAGTCCAACTAGTCTGATTCCAGGTTTTGCATGTTCAGCCACTATGCCAACAACTTCTCAATGCGACTGAATCTTTTTCAAGAGACAAACCAAAACCCACATTCAAAAGCTCTCTGGCCCTTTTAAGGTCGTCATTTGGGAAGTGCACACACCTTTCCTAGTAACACTGCCATGGCTTAAGTATTTCTGGAATGCATCCACTGGAATTAACTTCATAGCCTGCAGCTCATTCTTTGAATATCTCCTGTAGTGGCAAATCTCTCTTTGAAGGAGGATCTTATTTGGGATATAACCAAAGTCCTTTGCAGCCAAATACAATGACTAAAGTGGGTCTCTAAGCTGGGTGATGCCATTTTTGGTCAAAAAATTGAAATGAAACGTGTTAGGGAGGCAATGGGACAGGTTGCTTTTCTGTATGAGCTCTGAGGACAGTTCTAAGGAGGAGCCCCAAAATCTTTGGAGCAATTGGCTGATCTAAGTAAGTTCATGGCTTGTAGCCCAAAGTGATTAGACTTGAGGTTAGGGGTTGGTCAATTTAGATATCCAAGTTTGGGCATGTTTTATCTTCAAAGGTCACATCCCTTGCTTCTGTAAACTGGATTTATTTTTCAAATGTTTATAATAGTATCAAAATTCTCTAGATAACTTTCCAGAAAACAAATTGAATGAATTTGGTGAATGAATCAATGAATGAATTAATTAGTTGAATGAATTAGATGAAGCCATCAAGGCAGGTGGCATCTTTCTGGGTCTTTATTTTTGCTCCATGCTGGAAGGGCGTTCTATTCTCTGTTCTACCCAGCCCATCTCGTGGCATTATCTATGCATGCCACTAGTCACTATGAGGACCTGAGCAAGAACAGATCACATGGATCAGCCACTTTTGCTGCGGCTTCTCCTTTGCCAACATTTGGAATATGTCCCCTGCCTATTTCAATTCCTTTAAACCTGAAATGCCATATTTATGTCTCCAGTCCTTCCTTGACCCTTTTGACCCAAAGGTGATCTTGCTCTTCTGTGTTCTGGCTCACATTATGCATATAATGAATTGGACTCACTTCCTCAGATTGTGAATTAACTTTGATTGGGTATATATTTTATTTCTTCAGCTATATTGTAAGATTGAAGGGAAGAATTTTTCTTTCTCCCTCTCTTTCACCTTCCTTTCCTTCTTATTTTTCTTTATTTTATCTTTTCTTTCTCTCCTTTTTTTTCTTTCTTGTGGGCTCTTGCTTAGTCCCTGTGACAGCCCCTTATACAAAATTGGGACCCAGTGATATTCACTGTTTCTTACTAATACTTATTATATAAGCAGAATGAATGATCTGATTGCCTATCCTGCAGATTTACCTTCCTTAAGGTAATTTTCTTAAGAAAATGTTGTTTTCCCTATCCTTCCTTCCTTCCTTCCTTCCTTCCTTTTTCCCCCTTCCTTTCTTCCTTCTTTTCTTTTTTTTTTTCCTTGACATATGCCACTTGAAAGATTATATTTCAAGGAAAGACAGCATGAATTAAACATTTTTATTATTTGTTCAAAGTCATTAAGTACAAGTATATTGCCAAGAATTGACTCAATCTTCTTTGCAGGCGATGTTTTACTTAAAGATATGCTGTTAAAATATAATTGACTGTTCTCGCTACATAAAACCTTTGGGGTTGACCATTTGATTCCTCAGCAATTTCTGTGAAAATATTACTTAAAAGTAAGCACTTATCGTAACAGTATTAGTTTCCTATCTCCTTTGGGTTCTGAATATAATAAGGAAGTATAATGCCCTGCAATCTGGAGACGGACAACCTTACTGTTTTAGATGCTCTGTAATCAATATTCACATTTTAGATTGTACCTTTTCTGCAGTTATTGATAATTAAAGTCATATATGTTAACAAGAACTAATGAGGTGGTCCCACGGTTTGTGCATGGCAAAACTCCCTAAAAAACTGTTCAGTTCTCTAATTTCAGACTGTGAGTAATGTCTTTTTTTTCTATTGTAGAATTATACCCTTTCCTTTCTTCCAGTCATACTAAGAACTAAATATTATTGTGTTTTTAACCACACATGCAATTTTTAGTGTAGTCCCAAGTGAGATTTCTTAGAAATGTTTACAGTTGTAAGGGATCAAAAGCTTTTCCAGGTGTTCAGCTTTGTTTACATTTTAATCTTTTAAATGTTTCACATGCACGTGGATATTAAAGGGAAAAGTGCAATACTATGATGACTTTAGGTAGAAAACCAGTGTCTTTTGTTTTAAGAAAAGAAAAAGGGAGCCCACAGAGCAAAGATAAATTGGGTATTCTGCAATTTCCTAAGCAATCTGGTACAGTGGTATGTTAAATTTGGAGGTCAAATTCACAGTCATGCTGCAGGTCTTTCCATGGAAATTCTATTATCACTACTATCTTCTTATAGAAAACCATCAGAATATTTTAATTAGGAAACTACTGGGCTTAATTAACATCTAACTGCTAAAAGGCATTGACCTAATGGCATAGAGAACATTCTAGAATATCTTGTACTTTGATAACTAGAAATCTCTATGGGTCTTTCAGAGCCATAACCCTGTCCATAGACTTGAAGAGCTAACATTTGAGAATACGTATCCTTATTGTTTAAAATGAAGGCCTCCATCCAACTTCTATTTACTCAGAATTTGTTTGTCAAGCCAAAAGATAATGTGTATCCCTAATCTTCTTCCCTTTCTCCTCAAGTATCCTGCAGAATGAGTGCAGTTTTTGTTATTACCTCTGGCATATTCTGAGAAGAGATGAGATGAAAGCCAAGCCTGTTGATTCTACTCCTGTTAATGACTTTGGTGAACATTTTGAAGGTGAAAGGTTCTGGAACATTCAGAACTGAGTAAACCAATTTGCAATAAATAAAAAACCAGAGCAATATTATAATGTCTCTCACTGCCAGCAGTTTTTCAGCACTTGTGTTCTTTATTTGGTGCACTTCTCTGCTTTTATGCAAGATGCAGCAGGGACCTGATAAATTCTTAACCCATTTTAAAGAGAAAAAAAAGAAAGAAGAGACACTGTGTATACAACTAATCTAATACATCTGGTGAAGAGCTTCAGATAGAAATCAAAGATCTTTCAGCCTTGCCCATTTATTTAATCTTTCAGCTGAGCTACCTCATCTGCAACTTCAAGGTTGCCAAAGGTGGCCTCTACTTGGACTGACAATCATGTTCCTGTTTCACCAGTGGTCTCTGCCTCCCTCAACTTTGGGAGACACTTCTAAGTATCTTCATATTAATTCTCTTCTCTTCACTCAGCTTTTCTTTTTTTAAAAAACACCCCTTGATATATGCTTTATGTAGCCATAATGCATTTGCTTTTAATCCTTAAGATTGAATTCTCAATGCATGCAAGCAAAAAGTGGCTTCCATTATCATTCTCTACTTAATTTTCTTCCTCTTGGTGCAAAATAGAAGTCCTTGAAACCTATAATATGAAATAGCAAATTTTTGCAGTCTATGATAATGCTTAAATCATGCCTGTGCAAAAGAAGTGATAAATTCACAGCCCATTATAATGGCCCGTTATTCAGGCCCATTTGATTACTCTATCGAATGGGCTGTGAAGCAAAAGCATGTCTTTCTTCCTTCTCTTCCTCCCCCTCTTCTTTCCTCCCTTACTTTAGTTGCCACGTAATGATTTCCTGTTGTCCTCTCTACTAAACATGTTTTAGAAAATGTTTCTGGATTTTAAGTGTGTACACTTTAAATACATCTATTCTTCCCCAAAACAAATGAAAAAGTAGAAAAGACACTAGTCATATTTTAAATTGCTTCAAATACTGATAATGATTTGTAATTTATACAAAAGAAATGCATATTCTCTTTATTTTTAACTTTTTATTATAAAAATGTATTTACACAAATGTAGGAACAAAGTGTAATGAGTCCTCATTTATCCATCCCTCAACTTTATCAATTATCATCATTTTGTCGGTGTTTCATCTATAACCACCTTTTCTATTCTTGCTTGCAAATTTTAAAGGAAACTCCAGACATTGAATCATTACATTTCAGGGCATGCCTTTAGTTTTTGAGACAAGATACAGTTTAGAAATATCTATCCTAGTTATGATATGATAGGGCCTTTTTGTTCATCTGTTTTTGTTCAAGGCAATAAACACCACTGCATTAATAGGCCATTATTCCATCCTAACATGATATTATATCAGTGCTTACCGAATAGTCTTGTCTTTTACTGCTAAAGAGGAAAATTTCTCCACCCCTCTGACAGCTTCCATAAGGAAAATAAAGACAACTGAAAAGGACGATTTAAGGAATTTTGAAAGTTATTTCCACAAAACTGTCCGTAATAAAGAGGAATATCATCATCACACCTTGGCTTTATTCCTTGTGCACCTGCCTACAAGGAAAAATGTGGTATATTCTTTTGCCCTTAGATTTTGGTGGATCGTTTTGTCTCATAGGTAATCTTGAGGAACCTGGATCGTTGGTGGAGAACTTGAGCCCAGCCTTTTCCTCAGTTCTGACACTTGGCTACTTTTATATCCAATTGCCTCTTGCCAGAACAAGAACTCACTCACTATGTGGAGAATGGCACTAAGCCATTTATTAGGGATCTGCCCCCATGACCTAAGCACCTCCCACTAGACCCCATCTCCCAACACTGCCTCACTGGGGCTCAAATTTCAACATGAGATTTGGTGGGGAAAAACAAACTATATCCAACAGTGCCTGAATTTGAATTTGCTCTGCCTCTTGCTAACAATCCTACCTATGCAACAAATTCTATGAACAAATTTCAATGATCCCTACATGTTCTTTTATGGTCCTCTCCCTTAACTCACTACTTGACATTTTGAATTGTTTCCCAGAAATGGCGGATTTTCTGCAAAACAAAGGAGCTGAGATGCTTTGGGGCAGATATCCTGACGTCAAGATTCACCATCCCCCGCACCTGCCACCTTGTGAGATACACCAGGACCTGCTCCAAGGCCTGTGGCCCCTCCTTTAAAAGTCTAAAACCTCTGTTAGTTGGAGAGATGGATTTGAGGCATCTTCTCCCTTCCTCCCAACAAGACATCTGTCATATTAAAAAATTCCTTTCTTCCTTGGTAATCTTCATCGGCTCAATAATTGGGTCTTTGTGTGTTGAGCAACTTGACCTAGACCATAATCCCCTTGTGGTTTCTACAGCATCTAGACCAAGCAGTTGGGCCTTTCTTTGCATCTGTTTCCTTGTCTACAGGTAGAAATAATGTTGATATCTACATCATAGATTTTTGGGGGGAATTACTTGAGTTAATTTATATAAAACACATTGTGAACTTCAAAGAATGTTGGGTATCATTATTGCTACCTGAGATTCAAGTTTTGTTGTCAGTAAATAGTCTATAGCATATCCTTTTGCTGCCTACATTTAGGTATATGTAACATTCATATATAAATCTTTGTGAAATCTTTATGTTATATATTTAGCACAGACTCCTAGAAGTAGAAATGTTTAGGTGCAATAATTTGACCATATTTGAGGGTTATTGATTACATAAAATTAATATCTCATAGGCACAGTTCTAGGAACAGGGGCAATGTCAGTGAGCAAAACACACCCAGAGCCAGTAGAGTATATGATTTCCATGAAAAGTGACAAGAAAGGAATGTGCAGAGTGCTTTGGGAATGTAATCTGGTGGTGGGAGGTTTAGAATAAAGTGACATTTATTAATTCATTGAGATCTAAAGGATGTTTAGTGGTTAATAGAGTGGCCATTTGGAACCGTGGAGTGAAACCAATGGCCTGTGAGAAAGCTCTGAAGCAAGTTTGGGAGAAACCTCTAAGGAAGCCAGTAAGGAAGGAAGAGAGGTTGTGGATGAAGGGAGGCAGCTGGGGAGACAGGAGCTAGAACTAAGGTAGCGTGATGGGGAGGGAGGGGCATGGAGATGCTGAAGAGACTTCCATGCAGCATAGGACCTGCCTATGGACCATGTGTAGAATCAGGGGGATGGAGACCACCCTGGTAACTCCTGGCTTCCTGCTTCTGCTACATACTAAGAATAAGAAGAATGGAGGAAGATCTGTTAGCCTGGGACCAGAGCTTGAATTTAGTTTTGAAAATATGAATTTTGAGGTTGCACACTATAATTGCAACTTCAAGAAAGAGAGTTATGATTTACATCTGCATCAGTGGAATTTCAGGGCGCTTTCACACAAACTTCATCAATTTTTAATATTATTGTAATTTTCACTAAAGTTATTTTTAAGCTCTGCACATTTGGTACCTGAATTTTAATCTTGTTTAAAGACACACATTCTGATTCCTAGTACTCTGAGCATTCTTTCTTAAGTTTATGTTCACGTATATTTTTTTCAATTGCCTGTTTATATCATTTGACAATGTTTTAGGGTTTTTCTTATCTAGTTGTATAAGCTTTTTCTGCATAACAGATTATAATCTTTTGTCTTTTGTGTCTAATGGAAATACTTTCTTCATATTTTTAAAGGATTCTTTAGAAACACAGAAGCTTAAAATTTTAAGCTGATCAAATTAAACCATTTGTGTGCGTGTAGGTGTGCGACGTGGCTGTGTAATAACATTCCTTGTTTCTATGCTCAGATATCCTTTCCAACCCAGAGATCAGATAAATATTTCTCTATATTTGCTAATACTTCTTAAAGTTTTGTAATTGATAATTTTATGTGTCAACTTGACTGAGCCACTGAGTGCTTAGATGTTTGGTTGGACATTATTCTCGATGCTTATGTCTGGATGCTTCTGGCTGAAATTAACATTTGTATCTATAGATTGAGTAAAGCAGATTACTTTCCCTAATTAGGGTGGGTCTCATCCAACCTGTTGAGGATCTGTATAGAACAAAAAGTCTGAATAAGGGAAAATTTGCTTTTTCTGCGTGTCTTACAGCTGGGACATTGATCTCCTTCTGCTTTCAGACTTGGACTCAGACCCAAACTACATTAGCTCTCCTGGGTCTCCAGCTTGTGGACTACAGATAGCGGTGTTTCTCAGCCTCCATGATTGTGTGAGGCGATTCCTTATATTAAATCTCCTCGTATCTACCTATAAAGGTAGATCTATAGATATAGATCATAGATATAAATATAGATATAGATCTCTTATTGGTTGTGTTTTCCTGGAGAACTCTGATAAATATGGGTTTCATTTAAATGTTTTAACTACTTACATATCTGAAATCTAAGTTGATGAATAGTCTGAAAGAAGGCTCTAAATTTATGTATTTTTTTTCCAAACAAACAAATACATTTTTTTTCCGGGGCTATGTTTTGAATGATTCTTTTATTCTTCACAGATTTATGTTCGAACTTTATCATACACCAGTGTTTTGCGGTTAAGTCTCTTAAGATTTGTTTCTGGACTATTTTTCTCATGGACTGATGTGCTTGTCAATAATTCTAGAAGTATCAGCTTTTTTCTAATTGTATTATAACTTTATGATCAAACAAATGTCTGATGTTACTCTCTGTTTTTTAGTTATGTTTCTTTCTGTCATCACCAAATTTATTTCTTCAGATGAACTTTAGAATCATGTTATCAAGTTCCAAAAATTTATAAATCATTAGTCAATAATTAGAATTTTATTAAATTTCCTCATTATTTTAGTACAAAATAAAAATTGTACAATTTGGAGTCAAACTCGAAGGAATTTTCATGTCTCTTGCATTATGCAAGTCTTCTTGTAAGTTTTTGTAAAGTGTTTCGTTTTTTCTTACATATTTGGTCTGTCCTTAACTAGAGAGAGCTATTAAAGACAAATAGTATTTTTGTGTTGATTATCCATTGTATTTTTTAAGGTTTTAAATTTACATGTAGATTTTCTATAAATTGGGACATAAATTTTATTGTGGATTGTACTTTTAATCCATAAAAAGTGTTATTCTTTATTTTGTTTAGTGCTTTTCCATCTTAAATGTGATTTGGCTGAAATCATGTTCTATTCCTATTTTCTCTGTGTTTGCCTGATAAATCTTTGCACTTCTTTAAAAAAAAATGTCACTTTGATTTAGATAGTTCCCTTTTACTAATCATATTATCAGATTTTTTTTTTTTTTTCTTGAGACAGAGTCTCACTCTGTTGCCCGGGCTAGACTGAGTGCCGTGGCGTCAGCTTAGCTCACAGCAACCTCAAACTCCTAGGCTCAAGCAATCCTTCTGCCTCAGCCTCCCGAGTAGCTGGGACTACAGGCACGCGCCACCATGCCCAGCTA